>JAGFNQ010009471.1:0-95579 GCA_024364735.1 Boesenbergia rotunda
TTGTATATAGGAAATGACCTTCCATATGATCCTTTTTGCTAACGGCCTTAAACCACGATGCTTAGCATCATTTCTAGCGCACCAAAGATGCCAAACAATCAATAAAGGAATTGCCTCTTTAATATGCCCAGCTCTCGACTATGAACATCCCAATCTCCAACTCTCAAAAATTTGATATCTATCCACTCCAAATAATTAGGCAAAATATCTCCAAACCTCCTTAGCAATCGGACCCATAAAGAAACAATGATCCCAAGATTCTCCCTCTTCACAACATTGACATTTAGAAGCTAATCCCACTCCTCTTTGCTGTAATATATCATCTAATGGTAACCTTCTCCTTAAAAAACGCCAAATAAAAATAGATATGCTTGGGTATAGAATCTTACTCCAGCAAGCTCTCCAGATCTCATCAGGCTGCTGCACATTCCTAATGTAGTTCCATGCAGTTTTCAAAGTGAATTTGCCATACAAGGTCGGCTTCCAAACAATAGTATCACAGTAGTTCAGATTATCACCTATTAAAGCTGTATCTTCCTTCGCCATAGGACCCGCAACCTCTAATATCTCCTCCACAATTCTAGTTGGGACAGTGTTTTGTAGTTTGGATAGATTCTAACCTTGGTTGCTAATAAATTCAGCCACTTTGCAGTTTGGATTCCCCACAACCTCACACACCTGAAATAAAGGCCCGTTGTCTAACCAAGTGTCATACCAATATCTCTCCATTGCCTATGATCCAACCAATATTATCCTCTGCTAAACATCTAATTTTTATCAGACGACGCCAACATGGAGAAGCCTTCCAATTTGCCGAAACCACAGTTGATGGAGATGATCTACAATACATTTTCAATAGAAATGTTGCCCATGGTGTGCCTTGCTCACGGAATCGAAACCAAAGCTTCATCGCAGTTGCTGTGGCAATATCTATTAATTTTCTGATACCCAAACCCCCCTCCAACTTTGGTTTGCAAATTTCAGCCCAGGCTATCCAATGAATTTTCCTTTTAGAATTAGCCATGCCCCAGAAAAAGTTAGCAAATAGCATTTCTATCTGATGCTGAACTGACATAGGTGGAAGGAGAACCTGCAGGATATAAAATGGAATTGAAGTTAAGACACTTTGTATAAGTAGCAAACGACCACCATATGTTAGTCTCTGAATATTCCACCCCATAAATCTCTTTCTAATTTTTTCTATTAAAAATTGAAAATGGTTAGATTTTATGTTCCCAGCTGCTATAGGTATTCCTAAATAAATAATGGGATGTTGACCTTCTATAAAACCAGTAATGGAAGCAATTAACCCTTTTCTGATACTTGAAATACTTTTGGCAGGGAATAATAAACTTTTACCAGCATTGATTGATTGACCCGAGTATATCTCATATTCCTCTAAAAAATTCTTAACCCGCTTAACATTATTAATTGACCCATTCAATAAAATCATAATGTCATCAGCATATGCCAGGTGTGACAATTTAATGTCACAACCCAAAGTAAAATATAACTGAGGGGATTTAGCAAACAAAACATCTAAACCTCTGGATAAGAATTCCGTAGCAATGACAAAGAGTAATGGAGAGATAGGATCACCCTGCCTCATCCCTCTCTTAGAATGGAAGAAACCCAATAAATGCCCATTAATTTTAACAGAAAACCAACATTCAGTAATACAGCGTTTGATAAGGCCAATAACTGTAGCCGAAAATCCAAAAGCCTCCATGACTTTAAAAAGAAAAGACCATTGAACTCTATCAAAAGCTTTGGCTATATCTAACTTCAAAATTAAATTACCACCCCTGACATGATAATTCAACTTATGATTAACCTCTTGCGCCAATAATATATTATCTGAAATCAATCTACCTGATACAAACCCACTATGCGAGGGCGAAATAATTTTGCCCATAATTTTGCTCAATCTTGAAGATAATAATTTGGAGATAATCTTGTTTGAAACATTGCATAAACTAATTGCCCTGAAATCTTTCCATTGTTGTGCATTATCCATTTTTGGGATTAAAATTATTGTAGTAGCCGCCATTCCCTTTGGCATTGAGCTGCCATGAAAGAAATCCAAGACTGCTTCAAGTAAATCCTACTTGATAATTTCCCAGCAAGACCTATAAAACTGTGTAGAGAATCCATCAGGACCAGCCACTCTATCCATAGACATTTCCCAAATTATACCCTTTATTTCCTCCATATCCGGAAGCATGGAAATACTAGCATTTTCACCTGCATTAATCAAAGCTGGAATATGATCAAAATTAACATCATCACACTTATAAACCTCACCAGTTAACAGCTTCTCAAAATAAGCTGAGCTTGAAGCATGGATAAGCTCCAGTTTGTCCAAACAAACTCCTTCTTCCCATATTCTAAAAATCCTGCTAGCCAATCTTCTTTTTTTCACCAAACCATAAAAGAATTTGGTATTTCTTTCACCTTCAACCATCCACTTCACCGCAGCCTTTTGTTTCCAAAAGGCCTCTTCCATGTGCAAAGTATGGAAAAGCTGCGCCTGCTTTTGAGTTTTCATTATTTTATTAGCTTCTGAAGGATCTAGTTCAAAGGTTTTCTCTGCCGCAGCAAAACTTTCCTTAGCTTTGATAATATTCTCATGTATGTTCCCAAAAACTTCCCAATTCCACCATTTCAAATGTTCTTTAAGCCTTTTTAACTTGAATTGCAATTTACTGAGACCTTTTTCAGCAATCGGCAGCCTCCAATTCAATGTTACAGTTTAAAGAAAATTACAGTGCTTGATCCACATGTCCTAGAAACGAAATGAAGCAGCTGGTTTAGGAAATTTAGGAAAAGTAATAAGCAAAGGGCAATGATCAGAGGCAGCCCTGCTTAAATGCTCAACACGAACAGAAAATTCACAAACATTCCAGGAAGGAGATAAAAGAATTCTGTCCAACCTTTTCCAGATTTTATTATTCGACCAAGTGAATCTATCTCCAACAAACCCTGCATCTACTAGACCCACTAGCATCAGAAACTCATTAAAGTCATTAACTGGCCCAAGCTTAGATATAAATCCTTTAGAAACCTCACTTGGGCTTGAAACGACATTAAAGTCTCCACCAATAAGACAAAACTCATTATCATCTGGACTAATTTTCAACAGCTTCTCCCAAAGGACAGCTCTCTCTACTTGTGTGCACTTGGCATAAACCACTGCAATTATCATCTTTATAGGAAAAATATGCGAGCTAATTTTCATATGAAGAAACTGCTCATGATCCAATAACAATTCACATTCATCAAACAAAAACAAAACTTTCCCCGAACAATTAGAAAGAGCATTATCAAACCCAACCGCCTAGTAATAGAGGACACATCTAGTTTAATAAATGGTTCAAGAATGCCCAAGAAATTCAGATGATAATTTTTCCTAAAAAAGTGGGCTCTTCTCAAAGATGCTTCATTCCCAATCCCTCTAATATTCCATATAATACTTGTCATTAAAAAAAGTTTGAGGAATTAGCTTTTTGTGCTAGTGATTTGCTCCTGGTAACTCTGTAATCTTCACCCGACCCTGCTGTAAAGAGAGTAGCTGATTTGGAGAATCTTTGTCTTCCCACTACCCTGCCTTTAATAATTCTTTGGGACCCCATTTCTGCTAAATTACAGGATGATGATCTATGTAGATGTCCCTCTGCTCCATTATCTGAGTCTTCCTCTTCCATAAATGATTTTGAACCTTCAGCAATATTAGCTTCCTCCTGCTCTTCCCACGGCTTACCAATTTGATCTGCCTGCAAAACCTCTGCCATTGGAAATCCTGCTGCAAATGTTCCCTTAGTAGCTGCTTCCTTCTCAGACCATGATACATGCTGCTTAGACTTAGGATTTTTTTTATGTTCTGCTTCAATACCAACTGATACACCATTGACCTCCTGTAATTTCTCCTCTTGAACAGTCTTATTTGCTGCAAGCACATCTTTATTTGGAATTACAGCAGCCAAGAGCTCTCCTTTTTCATTCCTTCCCTGAACTTCCATAGAAGCTTTACCATTTCCAACTTCTTCAAAGGATACATTATTATCTTGATCACCTTCTTCTAAATCAGCCAATAGCTGAAATCGATTTATTGTTCTATCATTCACATTACCCTCACTACTATTAATTTCTGCAAATTTCTTCTTCTGAACCCATTTTTGCTTCTCAGCCTGTTTCAATCCCATCTCTAAAGTTTGCCCTTCTAAATGCATCGGCACTGCATTTTGGAACTCCTTCCTATTTAACTGAGGCCTCAAGTCTTCATCCACAGAATTAACCTTTCCACCAGAATACCATATTGGCTTTGGCCTATTACCATTTACATAACATTCCTCTATCGAATGACCCATATGCTTACAATCAACACAATATTTTGGAAATTTTTCATATATAACTTTCTGTAGACGCTTCTCTTCCCCTATGCCAATCCAAAAATCTTCAACTCTAGGTTTCAACAGATCTAGCTCCACACAAATTCGAGCAACTGAAAGCCTGGAACCATCCGTTGTTCCTTCATCAATCTTAATTGGGTTTCCAACAATTCTTGCCATTGAAAAGAGACTTTGTTTATTAAACATATGAATAGGTAAATCTGGTAATTGAATCCATATTGGAACCACTGATGATTCTACATCATAAGAAAAATGAGGGGACCATTTGAAGATTCTCAATGGCACACCTCCAATAAGCCAAACCCCTCGACTCCATATACACGCCATGTCTTCATTTGATGTAAGATGAATAAAAATATAACTGGCTTGCAAGAAACGGATATTATAGAAGCTAGAGAGACCCAGATTACCAAAATCTTGTACAATGTTCGCTTGACTCGGGTGCCATCCTGAAAATTTACCAATTAAAGAGAACTGATAGGGAATCACCATACCTGAGATCTCATCTTCTGTACAAAAAATCCCAGGCTTGTTATTATAGATTGTAACCGGCTTGAAATTGGATCCTATATCAACAAAGCTTTTCTTGGTAGCTCGGGGGGAGACAGGTTTGGCAATCGCTGCATATGATGCGCTTGACCTCTGTGCCACAGTTTGAGAGAAATTACGATCCGATGTCGCCGTCACAAGAGATGCTCTCGCTATAGCTGACCTTTGTGCCCTTGATGAACTTGCTGGAAATTCTGTTGGGGTTGTTGATAGGGTTGTTGTGATGGATTTTGCTGATAAAAAGCACTACCATACTTCAAGTTTGGATGGTCCCTCCAACCGGGATTATATGTAGATGAATAGGGGTTGTTTTTAGCTTGGAATTGTCCCTTAGTCAATGCAGCTAATGTCTCATCTTGTTGGAGGTTAGGGCATAAATCTGAGTTGTGGTCCTGGCTTGAACAAATACTGCATAACCTCATCACTTGGCTTGAAGGTGGTGGTACTAAAAAATTCTGAACTTGACTCACATTATTTAGAGTCATTTGCTTCACCAGAGATGTAAGCTCCATCAAAGAATTCTTGATTTCTTTTTGCTCATTTGATACCATCTGAACTTCATTTACTCCTCTGGTGGACAAAACTCTACTCCAAAATTGTTGTGAGTTCTCTGTCATATTTGAAATTAGCTCCCTAGCTTGATCTGGTGTTTTGTTAACTAGGGATCCTCCTGCTGCAGCATCTATCATAATCCGATCCATCTGGAGAAGTCCCTCATAAAAATACTGAATAAGTAGGTGCTCACTAATCTGGTGTTGTGGGCAACTAGAACAATGTTTATTGAACCTTTTCCCAGTAGTCATACAAAGTCTCTCCCACTCCTTGTTGTATCTCACAAATGCTCTTTCTGATGATTGCTGTCCTAGATGCTGGAAAGTACTTTTCCAAAAATGCTTTCTTCATAGAAATCCAACTAGAAACATGCCCAGTAGGTAAGTAGTAAAACCAATCCTTTGCTGCTCCAGTAAGGGAAAATGGAAATGCTCTCAGCTTAATATCTTCGTCTGAAATACCCTGAGGCTTCATGGTGGAGTAGACAACGTGAAACTCATGTAAATGTCTGTTGGGATCCTCCCCAGACTGTCCTTGAAATTTGGGCAAAAGATGAATAACTCCTGATCTTAATTCAAAATCTCCAGTGAGCTCTGGGTAGGCAATGCAGGAGTACTGAAAGGCATCATATGGTGCTGCTAGTTCCTTCACAGTTTTCTGGTGGTCTGCCATAGGATCAACTGAATAAGCAGAAATAGGCTGAGTAGGAATAATGTCAAAAGCCTCTGGAACACTGAGTTGATTCCTCCTAGCTCTGAAAGTTCTTTCAATTTCAGGATCAAAGTTTTCAAAAATACCACTTGTAGATCTGGTCATACACAAATACAAAATCACAGCAAATGTATACAAAAGAATAAAGCAAGTGTAATGACTCACAAAATATAGAGATAAGCACAAAAAATGGATAACAAGATATGAAATAAGCACACAAGCTAAATCAAACAAACTCAACTAGTAGTGTCCCCGGCAACGGTGCCAAAAATTTGATGGTTACCCAATACTGGTGTCACGAATGTGGGTATCAAATTTAGAAATTTATTTAGCTGAAAACCCTGGCTAGCAAAATAGAAATGTAGAATAGGGGCCTCAGGTAGTATTTTTTTAGGACTAGTTATGAATGTTCAATTGAGCTTGCAAGTTATTTGTCATTAAAAGATTTGGGTTTTTGAGATAAAATGAGGGGTTTTGTTTTGCAAGTAAGAATGAAAGTAAAGTTCAAAATGGAATTGACTTAACTAAGTAGAGTTGAACTAGGTGTTGCAAGAGTTGAATTTGAACACTAGGGAAATTGAACAAATCAATTTGAAATTACAAGACTGAAATATAAACTGATTTCTATTGCAGAGGTGAAACTAAAATTGAATCTAAATTCGGAAAGAAAGAATTGAAGCAAGCTGTAAACTAAAACAGAGTTTGTTTGCGCAGGAAAAACTCCTGATCGGTCTACTGACCGATCAGATGTAAGCCTGATCGGTCTGATGACCGATCAAGTGGAGTCTGGATCGGACAACAGTTCGATCAGTATCTGAAACGCGAGCTGATACAGAACTGAGACAATGCAGAATTAAAATCAAAGACAAAATTACAAACTACAAACTTCAGTTCGAGTTCTTCACCGAGATTTCTCCTTGCTGTCACCCAAGGATCGAGCTCGGAACCCCCTCGCTCGCGAAACAATCGAAACTCAGCAGCGAAGTCCAAACCGCGACCCTTGAAGTATAGACTGAACTTCTTCCGATCCTTTCTTCCTCAATGGTTTGGATGGCAAGTGGTAGCTCAGAGAACTGCGATCCAACTCAGAGAACCCCTCTGACTTGGCTCGATTGATGGAAAAGTGGAATCGAGTGGAGATTGGTTGGATGAAGCTTGCTCACGGTGAAACCCTCGTCGAAGCTCTCAGATTCGATATGATCACGATCCCCTTACTGAACTGACCTTGACGAATCAAAACTGGAGAAGATCTCGATCTGGGTGGCCGCCTCCGATCAAAAAATTGAAGAACAACGAAGAAGAACCATGCTTGAAGATGCGATCTCGGCGACCCCCAAGACTGGCTAGGGAATTTTTTATTTAACTGCGCATTTTGAATTTCAACGGCTGAGATTTCTCTGATCTCATCCAACGGTCAGATCAATCCAGATCGAACCCAAACTTCCCAGATCTTGATCAAGGGTCAAGATCTGCTTCTCCTCAACTCGGATCAATCGGATCTGCATCCTATGGCTCAGAGTGCTCTGATCTTTGAACGGACGGTTTAAGCTCCTCTTGAGCTCGATCTAACGGTTGGATTAACTCTGATCTGGCCCAAACATTCAGATCTTGGTCCCTGAACTTGGCTAAGTCTATCTTGAGCTTGGATCAACCAGAAGTTGGTGGATGGCTTGGATCTTACTATTTTCTTGAATGGACGGCCCATATTAACTCGACGCTTGATCCATTTGATCCGGATCCAATTCTGACCCATGTTTGACCTAATGTGATCCAGGTCCATGATCATTTGAAACCCTACAAAATGATATAAAATTTTAGTGCCAAAACATAGTAAATATAGAAAGAATTGAATCTTAAGCCAAATAGAGGTAATTCATGAAACCTTATATAAATGCAAACTTGAGCATAAAATAGTAGATCAAAACATGGATTTGAAGGCCTAATTTAATCAACAAAATGAAAGTTATCACCTGGCCCGGCAGCCCGACGCCTAGTCAGAAGGAAGATGATTAGTGGGCTGTAAAGGCCCGTCGGATAGGTGCCGCTCGGACCCAGACCCCTAAATTGACGCGTGGCGGCCCACGCTCTTTAGTAGTAGTTTGATCCTGAGTTGGGTGTTTGCCGGGTGATTATGCTCTAACATTCCTCCAAGTTTATCTCCCCGCCGACGCGTGGCGGCCCACGCTCCGAGGGTAAGCCCGAACTAGAGGAGGCGTTACTCAGTGCCACAGTCGGCACCCGCATAGGCCTCCAGCCGGCCTCGTCACTCAGTGCCCCAGTCGGCACCTGCATAGGCCCCCAGCCGGCCTTGTCACTCAGTGCCCCAGTCGACACCCGCATAGGTCCCCAGCCAGCCTCGCCACTTGGTGCCCCAGTCGGCACAACCACTCCCTGACATCAGACTGCCAGAAGCTGTACGGGGTAGGCGCAGGGCTAAAGTCATCCTGGTCCCAAGTAACGGATATCTCACCGAGGTATTGATCTTCCTGCCATATCCTGTCCTCCCGTACCAAGACCACATACCCTGATGTCAGGCCGAGCGGCGTCCAACGGCGCCAACCCTTAAGTTGACAGGGCCCCTTTCCATAATACAGCATGTGCTACTTTATCCTGCCACCTCTGGGCATACATTACCTTGTCCTCGCTATATGACAGCAGGTGGCAGGCGGGGCAGGAGCTATCAACTTTCCCGGCTATATAAGCCTCCTCACTCCTCATTTCTCAGAGATACGCGATAGTGCAATTTCATACTGTTCTATTGCTTTCCATCGCCACCGTCGAGTACTGACTTGACCGTCGGAGTGCCTGGCCGGGGACTTTTCCCGGCGGGTTCTAACGGTCTCTGTCTTGCAGGCTAGAGGCAATCCAGCTCATTAGACCACCTCAGCGACCTTGCTCTCCCCGGAGGCTCACTCAGCTATAGGGGCGTCCAACTCACTTCGCGACAGGATCAAATTTGGCGCTAGAAGGAGGGACACCAGCAGCCTGATCGGAAGTGTAGATGGCTGACCCCAACCAGATGATGGTGGATGTCTCTCGCGAGGAGTACGAGGTGCTAATGGCTACACGAGCTCAGAGGGCTTCCCAAAGGCCCTCGGAAGCCACCAGCCAGGGGCCTCCGGGCCCGGAGCCAGCTGCGCACCGACCTTCTGGAGGACAAGGCAGGTCGGTTAAGCTAGAGGGTGGCTCTGCACCTCCCCTGGTGGTCGCCCCCCAGGACCAAGGTGGTGAGGCCCATTCGGTGTCAGCAGAGGCCTCAGTGTCCAATCTGGTGCGAGGGAGGCGACCAGACAAGGGGATGGCTCCAGCTGATCCTGCTTCAACTACACTGGTACGCAGTCCTTTTGTTCCCTGGGTCTTGGAGGACCCTGTACCTCATCACCTTCATTTCTTCACCGTCCCCGAATATGCAGGAACCACGGATCCGGAGGAGCATTTGATGATGTTCGAGAGCGCAGCTCTGCTTCATCAGTATCCGGAAGGCGTCAAGTGTCGAGCCTTCCTCACAACCCTCTCTGGCGCAGCCCAGAGATGGTTCGACTGACTCCCCAAAGGGTCGATCATGAGCTTTGAGGGGCTCAAAAGAGTGTTCTTGCAGCACTTCGCTAGCAGCCGATGGCATCACAGGACGAGCCTTAATTTGTTCGCCCTAAAGCAAGGTCCGAAGGAGACCCTCAAGGCCCACATCAAGAGGTTCAATGATATGGCGATGGACGTGCCAACGACCACCTAGGAGGTCATGGTCAGCGCGTTCTCCTAGGGCCTTCAGGACGGGGAGTTTTTCCGCTCGCTGATCATGAAGCCCTCGAAGGACTTCGACAGCCTTCTTGGCAAGGCTGTCAAATATATCAATGTGGAGGAGGCATAGGCTGCTTGCAGAAAGGAGTTGGCTGCCCCGACACCTCCCCACTCCATGCACAGTGCAAGGCCCCCAGGAGGACCTATTCGTAGCCCACGTGGGCCCACCGAGCACATAGGTATAGAGCAGCGCCATGTACAGCAGGTGGCCCAAGGGTGTTTCCCTCCCCGATGGAGGTCATACTGCACCTTCCACCAAAGCCACGGCCACGCCACCAAGGAGTGCCGTCAAGCTGGTCGTGGACGAGCCCCTACTCCCCGAGGACGAGGGCGACAAACACCTCCTGGACGGGGTGCCGGTCGAGGCGGCCTGAATATCGACTCCGTGGCCGAGGAGTTGCGAGAGAACCCCCCCAGTTGCCCGCAATCTATTCTCCCAGGGGAGCCTAGCGGGGGACGAAGAGACAGAGGAGGAGCAGGCCAACCAGCAGAATGTTGTCCGGGGAGGTGTACATGTCATCTCGGGTGGACCGACAGGAGGAGACTCCCACCGTGCCAGGAAGGTGCAAGTACGCCAACTGGAGATTCATCAGGTTGGCACTAGCTCGGCTCAGGCGGAAGGGCCTTAGATCAGTTTCGAGCCCCAGGATCTACAGGGCATGGAGGTCCCGCACAATGATGCGCTGGGTCATTACCGCCATCATCGCCAACTATCAAGTCCACAGCACCATAGTGGACACTGGCAGTTCGGTCAACATACTCTACAAAAGAGCGTTTGACAAACTCCAGATCGAGAGGTCCCAGCTGGACCTGGTAGTGACCCCGTTGTTCGGCTTCACGGGGAACCAGGTGCAGCCTATTGGTCAAATTCGACTGGTCATATCTCTGGGCGAGGAGCCACTGAAGAGGACTCGGTGGTCCACCTTCTTGGTGGTGGATGCTCCTTCGTCCTACAACGCCATTTTGGGCCGACCGGCCCCCAACGAGTTCCGGGCCATCGCCTCCACCTTTTACCTGAAGGTTAAGTTCCCAGTCGGGGACAAGGTAGGAGAGATCAAGGGCGACCAAAAGGTGGCCCAAAGATGCTACGTGGACGATGTTCGAGTAGACAGCCGTAAGGCTCCCCGCGCCTTCTCCGACTGCAACATTGTTCAAGCTTCCCCTTGGTCCGAGTTACATGAGGACAAGGAGGAGGTGCAGGTCCTCCCGGACCAGGAGGAGTCCCGAGTCAAGATCGCAGCAGGATTGCCTGAGGGGCTGAAGGAGCCCCTGCTGGAATGCTTGGCCCAGAACCAAGATGTCTTCGCCTGGTCAGTCAAAGAGCTGAGAGGCGTCCGACCGGATGTGGTGGAGCATCGCCTCCATGTATATCCCCACGCTCGGCCCGTAAAGCAGAGGAAGCGGGACTTCAGCACCGAGCAGATCAAGGCGATCCACACTGAAATCGAGAGGCTAACGGAGGCCGAGCACATCAGGGAGGTGCAATTTCCATCATGGCTGGCCAATGTAGTGTTAGTGCCCAAGCCGGACAATAAGTGGCGGATATGCATCGACTTTCGGGACCTCAACCGGGCCTGCCTGAAGGATTGCTATCCCTTACCTCGGATCGACCAGATGGTAGACTCGACAGCTGGCAGCGAGTTCATTTCCATACTGGATGCTTACCAAGGGTATCATCAAGTACCCCTGGCCGTCGAAGATCAAGAGAACGTTAGCTTCATCACGGCAGACGGTACCTACTGCTACACCGTCATGCCGTTTGGGTTGAAGAACGCTGGAACTACCTACCAGCGCATGATGAACAAAGTCTTCCAGTCCCAGATCAGAAGAAATGTGGAGGTATATGTGGACGACATCCTCATCAAGTCTGCCCGAGCCGAGGACTTGGTAGCGGATGTTGAGGAGACCTGCCAGATGCTGCGGAGGTACGGGCTCAAGCTGAACCCGGCCAAGTGTCTCTTTGGTGCACGTAGGGGGAAATTCTTGGGATACATCATGACCGAGCGAGGCATCGAGGCCAACCCTAGCAAGGTCAAAGCTTTACTAGATATGCCCCCGCCCAGAAATCTCCAAGAAGCACAGCGGCTCGTAGGGCGAATCACCGCCCTGTCTCGATTTATCTCCCGATCAGCCGAACGAGGGCTGCCTTTCTTCAAAATCCTCCGCAAGGCTACCAAATTCCAGTATGATGCCGATTGTGACAAGGCGTTCGAAGAACTGAAGGCCTACCTTGATGAGCTGCCCGTGCTGGCGAAACAGGAGGTCGGGGAGACTCTGTATGTTTATCTGGCTGCATCGGCTGACTCAGTCAGCATGGTTTTAGTTAGCAGGAAGCAGCCGAGCAGCATCCAGTGTACTTCTTTGCCCATTTACTAAAGGGAGCCGAGTGTCGCTATACAACACTCGAGAGATTGATGTATGTGCTATTGTTGGGTGCTCAGAGGCTTCACCATTATTTCTTGGCACATCCTATCGTGGTGCTGACGAACAGCAACCTAGGCCGAGTAGCCTCCAATCCTGAAGCATCTGGACGACTGATTAAGTGGACCACTGAGCTGAGCGAATATGACATTCAATACCAGCCTCGACCAACTTTCAAGGCTCAGGCCCTAGCTGATTTTTTGAGCGAACTGCATTCGGACGAGATTGAAGAAGCATGGCAAATATATGTGGATGGCTCGGCAGCTCGATCAGGAAGTGGAATTGGTATCCTGATGATCTCCTCGAGCGGGGAGCAAATGCACTTGTTTGTTCGACTGGAGTATAAGGCCACGAATAATGAGGCCGAGTATGAGGCCCTCATATCTGGACTGCAGGCGACCAAGCATGTAGGGGCAGCCCGGGTGGTGCTCTACTCCGATTCCCAACTGGTTACACAGCAGGTGGCCGGGCGATTCGAGGTCAACAGTGATCGATTGTGGGCCTTCATCGAGGCTTATGAGAAGCTGAAGGCTAAATTCAAAGAAGTGCAAGTGAGGAAGATCCCACAGGAGGAGAACTTTAAGGCAGATGAATTGGCTAAGCTAGCCAGTTCGGTCGGCTCTTGGGTGCTTCCTCAGGCGGGTGGCCCAGCGTTGCTAATCATGCAAATAGAAAGACAAACTGATTTGGAGCTGGAGTCCGATTGGCGAACCCCAATCATCACATACCTCACAATGGGAGCCTTGCCGGCCGACCGGGAGGAAGCTCGGTGGCTTAAGAAGCATGTGTCCCGATATACCATGGTCGGCGGCATCCTGTACAAGAGATCTTTTTCTCGACCTCTCCTCAAATGCCTAAGCGAAGAGGATGTTGACTATGTACTGAGGGAAATTCATTTGGGGATCTGTGGACACCACGCCGAGGCTCGCGCAATGGTTCGGAAGGTAATAATGTCGGGCTATTATTGGCCTACCCTGCAGAATGATGCCAACGAGCTGGTTGCCACCTGTCTGTCTTGCCAGAAGCATCAATGTCTACCACATCGACCCACGGAGGTCATGAAGGCATCGGCAGTCTCCTACCCTTTTGATCAATGGGGCATGGACATAGTAGGTCCATTCCCGACTGCCGCCGCTCAGAAGAAATATTTGTTGGTAGTCGTCGACTACTTTTCCAAATGGATAGAGGCTGAGGCTCTATCACGTATCACTGAGCAAGCGGTGATGAAGTTCTTATGGCGAGACATACTATGCCGATACGGAATCCCACACAAGCTTGTCTCGGACAATGGAAGGCAGTTCCAGGGTCGTAGGATACAAGAGTGGTGTGCCAAGTACGGTATCAAGCAAGCCTTCACCTATGTAGCCTATCCTCAAAGTAATGGCCAGGCGGAAGTGGCCAACCGGGAGATCCTTAGAGGATTGAAGACTAAGCTAGACCACGTCGGCGGAACGTGGGTAGAAGAGCTCCCGAGCATTCTGTGGGCCTTGCGGACCACGATCAAAGAGACAACAGGATGCACACCTTTCCAGCTGGTCTATGGGATTGAAGCGGTGATCCCGGTCAAGGTCGGATGAGAATCAGACCGGAGGGTAGCCTATGATGAAAATAATTCGGAAATGCGGCGACTAGAGTTAGAACAGGTTGACAAAATCCGAGACAAAGTAGCGGCTCAGATGTTCGCATATCGACAGAAGATGAAACAAAGGTATGATCAGAGGGTATTGCTGAGGACATTCCAAGTGGGCGACTTTGTCTGGAAGAGAGTTAAGCTCGTGGGAGACGTAAACAAGCTGGAACCGCAATAGGGAGGACCCTTCAAGATTATTCAGAAGCTCGCTTCAGGAGCTTATTATTTAGAGAATGAGAAGGGAAAGAGGTTGGATCGGCCATGGAGTGCGATTCACCTTCAGCCATATCGATCTGCTGAGTGAGAAGCTATGATGTAAATGTGAAGCACTCGCAATAGTGGAAGAGCACGGTCCTTACCCCGCTCGCAGATGCTCTAGACTCTCGAGCTATTTATCCCGTAGCTCGGCTGCTCAGTAAGATGCGTGGTGTCCCATGCTCCCTGAGTCCTGCCCGACTGTGTGCACCATTTATCCCGCAGCTTGGCTGCTAGTAAGACGCGTGGCGTCCCACGCTCCCAGAGTCCTGCCCGACTGTGTGCGCCATTTATCCCGCAGCTCCACTGCTCAGTAAGACGCGTGGTGTCCGACACTCCCAGAGTCCTGCCCGACTGTGTGCGCAATTTATCCCGCAGCTCGGCTGCTCAGTAAGACGCGTGGCGTCCCATGCTCCCTGAGTCCTGCCTGACTGTGTGCGCCATTTATCCCGCAGCTTGGCTGCTCAGTAAGAAGCGTGGCGTTCCACACTCCCTGAGTCCTGCCCGATTGTGTGCACCATTTATCCCACAGCTCGGTTGCTCAGTAAGACGCGTGGCGTTCCACACTTCCTGAGTCCTGCCCGATTGTGTGCACCATTTATCCCACAGCTCGGCTGCTCAGTAAGATGTGTGGCATCCCACGCTCCCTGAGTCTTGCCCGACTGTGTGCGCCATTTATCCCGCAGCTCAACTACTCAGTAAGACGCGTGGCATCCCATGCTCCCTGAGTCCTGCCCGACTGTGTGTGCTATTTATCCCACAGCTCGGCTGCTCAGTAAGACACGTGGCATCCCACGCTCCCTGAGTCTTACCCGACTGTGTGCGCCAGTTATCCCACAGCTCGGCTGCTCAGTAAGACGTGTGGCGTCCCACGCTCCCTGAGTCCTGCCCGACTGTGTGTGCTATTTATCCTGCAGCTCGGCTGCTCAGTAAAACGCGTGGCGTCCCACGCTCCCTGAGTCCTGCCCGACTGTGTGCGCCATTTATCTCACAGCTCGGCTGCTCAGAAACACGCGTGGCATCCCACGCTCCCTGAGTCTTGCTCGACTGTGTGCGCCATTTATCCCGCAGCTAGGCTGCTCAGTAAGACGCGTGGCGTCCCACACTCCCTGAGTCCTGCCCAACTGTGTGTGCTATTTATCCCACAGCTCAGCTGCTCAGCAAGACGCGTGGCACCCCACGCTCCCTAAGTCTTGCCCGACTGTGTGCGCCATTTATCCTGCAGCTCGGCTGCTCAGTAAGACGCGTGGTGTCCCACGCTCCCTGAGTCCTGCACGACTGTGTGTGCTATTTATCCCGCAGCTCGGCTGCTCACTAAGACGCGTGGCATCCCACGCTCCCTGAGTCTTGCCTGACTGTGTGCACCATTTATCCCGCAGCTCGGCTGCTGAGTAAGACGTGTGGCATCCCACGCTCCCTGAGTCCTGCCCGACTGTATGTACTATTTATCCCGTAGCTCGGCTGCTCAGTAAGACGCGTGGCGTACCACGCACCCTGAGTCCTGTCCGACTGTGTGTGCTATTTATCCCGCAGCTCAGCTGCTCAGTCAGACGTGTGGCGTCCCACGCTTCCTAAGTCCTGCCCGACTGTGTGTGCTATTTATCCCGCAGCTCGACTACTCAATAAGACGCATAGCGTCCCATACTCCCGGAGTCCTACCCGACTATGTGTGCTATTATCCCGTAGCTCGGCTGCTCAGCAAGACACGTGGCGTCCCACGCTCCCTGAGCCTTGCCCGATTGAGTGTGCTATTCATCTCGCGGCTTGGCTGCTCAATAAGACGCGTGGCGTCCCACGCTCCCTGAGTCTTGCCCGACTGTGTGCGCAAAACTCTTGTCTCACTCGTAAGTTATAAGTGGATCAGCCTTCACGCCCCACTCGATTCAGTGTTTCCGATCGGACGCATGGCGACCCACGCTCCTGAGAATCGGCCTGAGTCGGTATCCAAATTCTCACCTCTTCACGAGATACATTTATCCCGCGGCTCGGCTGCTCAGTAAGACGCGGGGCAACCCCCGTTCCCTGAGTCTTGCCAGACCGTGTGTGCAGAATTCCCGAAGTCCTAAAGCAAGAACATCTCTGGAACATCTCCCTAACTTGTTTATTCCCTCAATGGGACACGAGCGAAAGCATCATGACCAACCTTTACGAGGCTCATGACGCAGTGACAGCACAATGAATTGCCCAAGTCGGCAATTTCATCAACTCTTAGGAGCCTGTCAAATAATGGATCACTCACCCTCGCTCGAGCTGCTACGATGCTTAGGTGTTTCACTCCGACAATCGCAAAGTAAGGTTTGCTCGGGCCTGAGTGGCCGACACGAGTGGAAGGCATTATACTCGCACGGCTCGCAGACGCATTCAGTGAAGTAAGCTTGAGCTAGGGAGTCCTCATTCAGGTCAGTGAGGCTGCTCGAATTCTTAATGCATAAGCATCGCAAAGACACAAGGGATATAAATGAGTCGACATTCTTATTATCAAAAGCTATTACAAAATTGAGGCCTAGCCCCTTTTCAGCAAAGGAAAATAAGGCAAAATAACAATTGCTCCTAGTTCTTGGAGCTCGACTGGTCTTCTTCGGGGGCTTGTCCTGGAGTAGAGAGTCGGTATACCCTTTGAGGCGCTGTATGCACCGCTAAATCACCTTCAGTATGGATGCTTGGACTTCGTGTCTTTGTTGAAGCCTACCAAGCTCCGCTGCACAGGCAGCCCACTCTTCCTCTTTAGCCTTCAGGTCGGCCCGCAGAGTGGAGATGACGTGGTTTGCCTCAAAAAGTTGCGTCTTGAGCGTAACCAATTCCTCAAGATTCCAAACTGGCCGCGCCGCCTGTCGAAGAAGGACGGCAAGAGTCAGAATCAAGGAAAAAGAAAAACAAGAGTAACGTCATTCATGGACTGAGGCTTCTTGGGTCGGCCTATGCGCTCTCGCCTGAGCATAGTTTCCGGGCTCTCGCCCGAGCAGAGTTTCCAGGCTCTCACCTGGACGGGGCTTCAGACTCCCTGTCCAAACCGCTCCTCGAACACGAGTCACTGGCTAGTTCCCCGTGGGTGGCGACATTTGGAGAGACTGGCCCAGGAGAGCCAACGGCAGTATCGTCACCAACGGAGGCCCATAGTTTGGGAGAGGAGGGGGAGAACACGATCAGAGGGCCTCCCCGGGCTGGCATTGGCAAGGGGCAGGGGCTGTCTGGTAATAGCCCCTCCAGCATTAGTCGAGCCAGTATTGCCAGCCGGTCGGCATACAGAACCGCCCTGGGTCGTATGATGAAGAATAGTAAGGACATCCTCCTTCGGATGCCTCACCGGCGCGAACATCCAAACCCCCCTCGACGAAGTAGAAGAAAAGGGAGCCCCGCGAGTTATAACGCTCTCAGAGGCGACCCTTGTCAAAGGGGAGTAAACATTAGTTCCCTCAGCAAAAGAAGGCACCAGAGGGAAAGCCCCCGACTGAGGAAGGGCAACCTCGCGAGTCGGCAGAGGAAGAGATACCTCGTGCCCGGGCGGAGAATGGGTGCTCCAGAGGGGAGGTCACATGGGAAAAAGAAGGAGCCGTGGCAGCAGGTTCTGCAGAAGCCGGCACGTTGGCTCGCTTCGCTCGGCGGGGAGGAGCAGAAGTACCAAGTGAAGACGAAAAAGTAGCCGAACGAAGCAGATGACGGCGGGTTTCCAAGGGTAAGTCGTCCGTATCTGGGACCCCCATATGGGAAGCCGACCCTTTCTTCATTAGTTCCTTCCCCGAGAAGCACCTTCGCGGGGGGAAGTTGTAGTCGTGAATACCCTTGTCGGGGGAGGAGAGTCTGGAGGAAGCATCGCCGCAAAATGTTCCCAGTCTATATCTTCCAAGGAAGAGAAGTAAGAATCATCCGAAAAGGTGTAAAGTCTTTTTAAAGAAAACAGTTCCTCGAAGGAGTCGGTGGACATATTGGAAGATGGTGGGAAAATTGAAGAGGATTTTGGACTCACTGATGTTTGGGTTGAGGATGACCCTGGTAATCGCCGCATATATATAGGCCAAGGTGAGCGATCTCGCCCGTTCGTAGAAGGCCTTGGTGAATCGCAGGATCGAACGGTCGTGCCCGGTTGCATTGCGGGAGAATATTGAGAAGTAATAAAACTACTCGTCGCCCGAGGTACTTATGACCGATGATAGACGTTTCGCTGCCCGATGCATCATTTCACCATTGACATGTTCAATCACTAGTTAAGGCAGTCGTCAGAAGTTGGGATACGAATCGCCCCGATGGGACAGGCGCAGAAAAAAAAACAGGCCAGCTCCCGTCAATCCCTTGGTTAAGGCCCCGGTCGGTCGCGTGGCAGCCCACGCTCCCCGGGTTCCGACTTAACCAAGAAGCCAAACCTCCATAGACCGGCCAGCTCCCGTCAATCCCGTAATTCCAGCCCCAGCCAGACGAGTGGCGGCCCATGCTCCCCGGGTCCTGACTCAAACAAGTGGTTGAACCTTCACAAGCGGGTTAGTTCCCGCAAGGCCCTTGGTTCAGTGGTTTACAAGGCACAGGGGTATCCCGAGCTAAGTGCTCCAACTGATGATCATTTGGATTGTCAGCACTCGACAATAAAAGCAAGCCTAAGCAGCCCGAGTGGGAAGGGAAATGTTTCATTCGGCAAGACAAAGATGTTACATAACCGGGGGTCAATCGCCCTTACAAGTGCAAAAAGAAGAAGGACAAAAATATAGGAGGCCTGGCCTTCACTTGAACGGCTCCTCGGTTACGTTAGGCAAGTCTTTACACATGTCCGGAGCCGCACTACTATGGGAGGCAGATCGGGAAGCAGATACCCGCCAAGCTTCAGTTGACGGACGATGTTAACTCCCTGTGGCATCATTACGTCTATAAACCGTTGGGCAATTTCGGTCATATGGGCCGGGGCATTGATGCACTCGAGCCTGTGCTCTTCCAATCTGGAGGATTCAGTTTCCCTGTAGGATCGAAGCTCTGTCAGCTCTGATCTAGCCGCCTCCCACTTAGACTTCTCCTTCAACAGCTGCTCGAGCTCCTCCTTCTGACCTTGTAGCAATTGGTCCTTGGAAGAGAGCTCTGCGGACAACTCAGTTATGCTTTGCGATTGAGCCCGAGCCTCGGCATCTCTGGTCTCCAGTTGGGTCCGAAGGGAGTCATTGGCAGTGGACATCTCCTAAAGTACAGACTTCGCCTGGGTCAACTCGTCCTAAGCCTTCGCCTGAAGAGCTCGCGCCTTCCGCTCGGTATGCTTCAGAGTGGAGAGTCGGATGTTTGTTTGGGACGCGGTCTGATGCGCCGTCTCGATCTAACCGCGTGCCGCCTCAAGTTGCTCTTCAGAGTGAGCCAATTGATCTTGCAGAGCCCGAACCTCAGCTCGCAGGTGGTTCAGAGTGGGCTCGTCGGCGACTAGCTGAGAGTGCGCCAGTTGGGTCTTCAGGCGCTCCACTTCCCTCTCGGCCTTAGCCCGAGCCGAGCTCTGGGCCAGAAAAGACATAGAGAAGCCATCGAAGTCTCCTATGAACTGCAAAATGAATACTGGTCTTAGGGATAAGAAACAGAGTGTTCGATAGAGGACCCAGTTCGGCTGGACATACCTGAGTGGCCTTAAGGAAAAAGGCATCAGCTCTGTTATGAGGGCCTCGGAAATAAGACTCCTCGAGCCCCTGAGCATAGCGGTCGACCACCGACCCATACAGGCGCAGATCCTGATGTCGATCGAGTAGCTCACCCAGGGGCATCTTCAAGTGGCAGTTAGCCCGAGTGGGCACCAAAAGGTACATCGTTGAATCCTCAACCGGATCCTCGGCAGAGGGAGTCCCCGATCTATCGGGCATCAACGCATTGGAAGCGTTGGAGGATGCAGAAGGGTTGGCAGATGATGTGATGACAGGAGGATCGACCGCAGCACCAATGTCGGGGTGGGCGGCAGGAGTAATTGCTGGTAGTTTGACAGGGGAGCTGTCAACAAGTATGACGGCGAGAGGATCAGCAGCGGGAGCCACGAAGGGAACAATGGTCGTGGAGGCAGAAGGGGCTTCTGGCTCAGGAGATTCTTTTTTCTTTTTCTTCTTCTTCTCCAACTATTTGCTGGAGGTAGGGCGAGAAGAGCCCCTTGTCGGGGAAGATGCTCATCGGCGTTTGGAGGGAGTACGGGGTTTGGCGGTTGTAGGTGAGGCTATCCTGGAAGGGGGGGAGCTGACTCCGGCACAATCGGAGTCAGGTCCGCCAAAGCGTCCTCTGCTGAAGCACCTCCTCTGGCAGCCAATACGGAGGCAACCCGAGTTCGCAGCTCGACCTCATCTAATCTGAAGCCTCCCTTCAGAGCCGCAGACAGTAGCATGGGAACTGTAAAAATAAAATAGGCTCGGACATGATCGAAAAGCATGCAAGGAAGGCGTAGTACGACTTACCGACTACAGACGGTGAAGGGACCGGACTAGGACTGAGACCGAAGGTGGAGAGGATCCCCTCCTTTGTAGATAGCCGCCATGGAAGTGCCTATCCTCTAGCTCGGCTGTGACATTCAGGTAGGCTGCGGAAGTGCGATAGTGTCTGGGGAGGGCATCGGAAACAGGAAGTCCCTCGATCCAGGTTGTGGGCTAGCCCTGGGCTGAGATGGGCCCAATGAAGAAGTAACGCTCCTTCCATCCCTTGTTAGAAGTGGGAAGATTCAGGAGGAAGGAAGCTTTAGCTTGGGCTTGGAAGAAAAAGTCACCCGCTTCTTGCTGTTCGGGGTAGAAAAGGTAATGGAAATTCTCCGACTCGAAGGGAATCTTGAGTAAGGAAAAAACGATGACCGAGCCACACATTAGACGTATGGTGTTGGGGGCCAGCTAAGGTAAAGGGATTTGGAAGTAGTCACAGACAGCAAAAAGGAAAGGATGAATGGGGAAACGGAGACCAGCTTGTAGATGGTCCCGAGACAGAGCAATGTAGCCCAAGGGGGCGGAATCCGGTCGATCGTGCGATTCAGGCAGGTGCAGCTGGTGGTCGGCGGGGATTAAGAAATCCGACCGTATTTGCTCCAAGTCGTGAGCAGCGAGGGTAGTTATCATGGTGGAATACTAGGGCCGAGAAGGCGATGGAGACGAGGAGGAAGAGGCCATCGGATAAAAAGGAGACGGGAAACTAACCGGTGGAAGGAGTCGCCGGAGGAAAGGAGAGGAGGAGCAGCTATTGGGGCTCTAGCTGTTGATGCAGTCTGTGTAGCGACCCGCCTTCTTACTGCCTTAGACGGATCGTTACTTTCCTCTACTTCTCAACTTTTATACATGACTAAAAGTAAAATGCGGAAATCCTTTTTTTTTCTTTTAAATTCTTCTAACAATTATATTCTAACTTAAGTAGTCATGCATGCTACCATATCCCACTTTCCTTCTCAAAACTCGTAGTTGATACTTATTGAAACAAGCCTCACCCAACTCAAACTGCCCGTACCAGTCGACTGGTGACGTAGCAGTCGACTGGTACGCCTGTAATCAGATTTACAGGTTTTCGGCTCTTGCTTCTTAAGTCCACCATTCATTCAGTTTCGAGCCATATCAAACTACGACACCATTTCTATACTCTATGTCAGTTTCCTAAACAATTTAGCCAATCAAACGAATCCATAAACTTGAATTTAGGACTTTTATGGAAGAAAATAAACTAAACAAGTTTATATAAACTTTAACAATAGAGTTTGTACCAATCTTGACTCCTATGCATTCATAACGCCAAATACATGTTCTACAACCTTGCTAATGCATTATGAAATGTGATTGCAACTTTTCTAAACATTTTTAAGCAATAAGAACTTGATTCAAAGGGAAATTGATACTATCTTGGCACAAACACCTTTTTCTCTAACAAAGTATCAATATCTCTAACTACTTACACTTCTACTCATCCAATGCAATCATAAGGATATGTATGCTAAATGAAATGACATGGAATCTTTACTCTAAGAAATTGAGCATGTAAAACTATCCAAAACTCAAATACTCTATAATCTCCATAAGCAAGAACTTGAAATTTGAATAAACTTAAACATTGCAATTCAAATAACTAAATTGTCTCGTCTCAAAGATCTCTCCATAATCAGCCACCACACACACTCTACTCAGCACCGCCTCGTCGTCTTCCTTCAGAATTGCTTGCCTTTACCTTTATCTGCAATAAGAGGAAATGTATCTATAAGCAAAAAGCTTAGTAAGTACTATCTAGCTCACAAAAACTCGAAATATGCAAACATGCTTCTAGATCAAACTGAACATCATATGAGATACTAATATGCTTGAAAGAAAACTACGAACATGTATAGCTCAAACATGCATACTCAAGCAATAATAAATCTCAATTTACTTTTCTTGGCTCAACTTGAAACTTTAGCTATTCTTTAACTTTTGAAAACTTTCTGAAACTTTAGAAAACTTTGCTAAAGCATATACTTGAAAATACTAATCACTTGGATCCACTGAAGACGTAAGTACCATCTCATGCGCGTTCCCTAAAAGGTTGGGGTAGCGAGCCACCAATCCTAATAGAGCAGACCTTGGTCTACCAGGGCCAAGACCTTGGAATTGGACACCTGGATTTCTTTAACGACGCCCTTGGACGCCGGGTACTGGTCTTAGAAAAATAAAATAGCTTTTCTTTCTTTTCTTTCTTATCTGTAAATGCCTTGGCATTTTCTGGAGCACCTTGCGTGCTAAAATCCCTAAGTCTTGACTTTTCGGGATTTCTTAAGGCCTTGGCCTTTTCTTTTCTTATTTTTATCTTCTCTTTTCTTTTCTCATAGCTTTTCTTGGTCCCTAATCTCATATAGGGCACTCAATAAAATATATAAGCATATAATGAACTAAGATCACATGCAAAAATCTTAACAAGAAGTAAATATCACTTTTAAAAACTTTTAAAGGAAATTCTCGCGGAAAAACCGCCTCTTACTGCAGGTGAGCAGTACTTACATTGATATCTTGGACTTACAACCAAGATTGACGTCTAGAGCTCGGGAGAAACTTGAGATCTCGGAGAATTCTTCGCACCTACGCGTTCCTCTCGTCGCGGGGATTCCAAATATTAGAAGATCTCTTGGAGAAGAGCCTTGACTGGCCCCCTAGAGCTTGGTGTAGTTTCGCCCAGAAGAGGAGGGGTCGGCGTGAGGGTTTGGAGAGGAGAGAAAATAAAACTTCTCTCTTTAATTACCTATTTATACTTATGGGGCGGATTAACCTAACTACACCTTAAATATAGGTCTCTCCATCCTTTGCTGTGCTTGATACCCTAGCCTAGCTGGTCGCGCGCGCTCTTGGTCTCGCGGTGGTCGCGGGTTCGAACTCCGGCTGCCCTTAAGTGGTTTTTCCATTTTTTTCTTTTTTTTATTTTTTTTTTTTAAATACTAAACGGACTCGGAAAATTCCATAAAAATATTCTAAAAATTCCTAAAAATATCTAGAATATTTCTAAAACATTTCTAACTACTTTCAAGGACTTTATGAACTAAAATGGGAATTTTGGGGCGTTACAATCCCCCATACCTTATGAAAAGTTCGTCCTCGAACTTAGAATAATTCTGGATATCTCTCTCTCATGCTGTCCTCACGTTCCCAAGTAGCCTCTTCATGCTTTTGATTCTGCCAGATGACCTTCACTAGTGGCACTTCTTTGTTTCTTAATCTCTTAACTGCTTTGTCCACTATCTGTGTCGGTCTGCTCTCATAACTAAGATCTTCTTGGATCTGTACTGACTGAGGCTGAATCACTTGGCTAGGGTCGTGAATACACTTCTTCAGCATAGAGACATGAAAGGTACTATGGATAGCTGACATATCCTCTGGTAAGTCCAGCTCATATGCTACCTTACCAACCCTCTTTATGATCTTGTAGGGTCCTATGTAGCGAGGACTTAGCTTGCCCTTCTTGCCAAATCTCACCACTCCCTTCATGGGAGCGACCTTGAGAAATACTGAATCTCCAACTTGGAATTCAAGTGGCCTGCGGCGTGTGTCAGCATAACTTTTCTGTCTACTCTGGGCAGTCTCAATCCTCTGGCGGATCGTCTGGATAGCCTGAGCGGTCTCATCTATAAGCTCAGTCTGGCTGCCTAGTCCTGACTCCATCTCTTTCTTCTCACTAGCTTCTTGCCAACATATGGGTGATCTACA
The DNA here is from genome assembly GCA_024364735.1 of Boesenbergia rotunda. Classification (NCBI taxonomy): domain Eukaryota; kingdom Viridiplantae; phylum Streptophyta; class Magnoliopsida; order Zingiberales; family Zingiberaceae; genus Boesenbergia; species Boesenbergia rotunda. The sequence goes on from JAGFNQ010009471.1 coordinate 24,453, forward strand.
TTTCCTGCCATATAATGCCTCATAAGGTGCCATCCTGATGGTGGCCTGATAGCTATTGTTGTAGGCAAACTCAGCTAAGCACAGAAATTTGCACCAACTACCTTTAAAGTCCAATGCACAAGCCCTGAGCATGTCTTCTAAAATCTGATTTACTCTCTCTGTTTGTCCATCTGTCTGGGGATGGAAAGCTGTGCTGAACTGAAGTCTGGTGCCTAGGGCGTCCTGAACACACTTCCAAAAATGGGAGGTGAATCGCCCATCTCTGTCAGACACGATCGACTTCGAAACTCCGTGAAGCCTGATTACTTCTCTCACGTACAGCTGTGCTAACTGCTCTACCGAATGCGATAACTTGATGGCTAGGAAGTGGGCAGACTTGGTCAATCTGTCCACTATCACCCAAATTGCATCATGTCCATGGGTGGTTCTTGGAAGACCTGTGATAAAGTCCATGGATATTTCTTCCCACTTCCACTCTGGAATGGGAAGTGGCTGTAGAACTCCTCCTGGTCTCTGGTGCTCTGCTTTGACTCTCTGGCAGGTCAAGCAGGTACTGATATATCTGGCCACGTCTCGCTTGAGTCCAGACCACCAGAATCCTTTCTTTAAATCTTGATACATCTTGTAGAACCAGGATGCATAGAGTACGGGGTACTGTGGGCTTCTTCTAAAATATTCTTTCTTAGTTCCTCATCATTGGGGACGCAAAGGCGGTCTCCAAAATAGAGGATGCCACTATCTGATACTCGAAACTCTGAATTTTCTGCCTCTTGGATCCCCTGCTTGATCTTCTGGATCTCTGGGTCTTGATCTTGCTTTTCTTGTATATCAAGCAGGGTTGACTCTAGTCAATGCAGAAATTGCCCAACTNCCGGAGGCTTTGCAGACGGTCATTGAGGCCTACGGTATTCCGGCTGAGATGGTGGTGGTGGTCCCTGAAGTGGACTAGACACCAGTGGAGCCTCCCTCTGCTTCCCCATTCCTCCCTTTTTCATGAATGTGACCTCCTACTTCGATATCCCTCTTCACCAGATGGCTCCCAATGCCTTCGCCCAGATGGGTGGGGCATACATCATCTTCAAGCTCTTCGATATCCCCTTGACCCCTCGCCTTTTTCATTCCTTCTTCCTTCCGATTGGCACGCGAGGGGCTTTTATCTTTTCGACGCGTCCCGGCCATAGGTTCTTAGGAGGGTTCCCTTCCTCACACAAGGGGTGGAAAGAAATGTTCTTCTTCATCCAACTGTCTGCGCAGCCCTTCAGTCCTCTTCGCTGGGCGGAGGATTTGCCGACCCCTCCCTCCTTAGGGAATTTCTTCCAGGGCCCAGCCTATCAGCACGCCAGGAATATACACTCCGGCATGGAGTTCAGTGGTCCGGGTCTGGTGCAAAGTGAGGAGCTCATGTACCAAGTAAGTCTTAGCCCCAAAGTGACCCAGATTAGCCCCAGCCTTGGTACGTTCAACTTTTCTCATCGATGCTCGTTAGTTCTAACTGATATCTTCCTACATGGTCCTTGTAGAGGAACTCATGATTTCGAGAACAATGAACCGACTGATCAAGTGGGAGAAGGCCAACAAGGAGGCGCTGGCTCCTCCCCCTGCCTCTCCCGATGCACCCTTTGTGCCTGCCGAGTCTTCGGAGGGGGCTGTTGAATCGTCCCGTGGGCCTGCCTCTCCTGGAAGGGTAGAGGTTACTGTCACGCCTCCGCCATTTGCGAACCCGAGGACTTCCAGTTCGTCGCTTGACCCTCGGGCGGACATCCCTTCAGAGGGTGACTCGCCCCCGGCTGTCGTCCATCCGGAGGGGGTCATTGAGGAGTCCCGACCTCCCACTACCCCTCTGACAGGTCAATTCACGGGTCGGCAGAAGAGGCGGGTTCCGGGAGGCTCGGGTCCCTGATGGAAAAGGCTGCGCTCTGGTGGACTCAGCACCCTTCCCTCGGTCTCTGAGGAGGATGCTTCTCCTTCTGATGAATCTATTCCCCTATCTTCCCCCGTTCTGCCGGCGGGTGTTCTGGAGGCCGGTGCCCAGGGCTCCGACCCTCCCTCAATTGACCCTATCGAGGCCCCTAAGGGTAAGAATGTATTGTCCACCCAATGCCGAATGCAACTCGATCACCTTCGAAAGAGGCTAGATGCGGCATTGGAGGCTTCCATGCAATCTTTCCCCCCAGTGTAGTTGAAGAGGGTTCCTGTCGAGGGACCCTCTTCCCTAGGGACTTCCAGCTCTGAGGAGGCTAATTTCAGCCCTTCTACCGTGCCCCCCAGAGCTCCTGCTATCCAACCACTTCCTCCGTGCAGGGGCTCATTGCCTTCTGGGAGCCGGGCTGACACCTCGAGGTCTCCAGGGGGGGGGGAGCCGTACAAGTCTCGGCGGGGCCGCTCACCACTCTCCGAGAGCCCCTTCTGAAGGTGTGTGTTTCTGATGCCTATGATGTTCTCTTGTATGCTCTTATAATCCCTTGGTGTAATGATAGGTGGCTGAAGACTGCCTGACAGCTGGCCGTGGCTTGTACGCCTGGCCCCAGATTGAATCTTTGACATGCCGGGCCCTGAGAGAAGAGGTCGTAGCTGACCACGAACACCGAGTGGGACTTATGCAAGTGGGGGCTAGCAGAACTCTCCGCGCGAAGGTGGAGCATCATCTAGATACCTTGCGGGCCATGGAGTCCTCCCTCCAGAGTTCCTGGCATCGAGAACGTTTGGCGTCTGAGAGGGTTGTGGCTGTCAACAACGACCTGCTCCGGGTGGCTCAGGAGCGAGACCAGCTTCAAGCGAGGGAGAGGAAGTTATTGGGCGATATCTTCCTTCTGGAGGCCTCGGCCAGGAGGTCGAGCGAACATGTCAAGGACCAAGCGTGTCAGCTCGCCTAACAGGAGTCTGACCTCCTAATGGCGGTTGATCGCCTGTCTGTCTTCGAGGAAGATCTGGCCCAGGCACAGTCGGAAGTGTTTGTCATCTCGGGCAAGCTCAAGGAAGCTCTGGCAGACCAAGACAAAATGGCTACAAAGATGGAGCAGCTAAAGCGTGCTAAGGAGGCAGCTGAGGCCGATGTGCACAACTTTAGGGCTGCTGAGGCTTCTCGTACGAAGGAGGCCGAGGCAGACTTCAAGGCTAAGTACCTAGAGTCGGATGAGTTTGGCGACATCATTGTCGACCAGGTAATGAAGCGCTTGAAGCAAGGCTTCTACGGGGCAATTGACCAGTTGAAAAAGGCCCACCTATTACCTCTGGATGCTGACCTGGGCTTCATGAGCATTAGCCGAGTTTGGGAAGAGCTCCCTCCGAGGATAAAGAGTTGTAGGATTACGTGTTGCCTGGGACTTTGGCCACAATGTACCCATTTCGATCATAATGACAACATTTCATTACCTTACTGACACGTGTATGCTCTTGCGTTTGGCTCCCTGTGTCATTTGCCTTTGCATCAAGGGTTCAGAGAGTAGAGATATCGGGGTTTTTCGGGTTTAATCCTGGGTACGGATCTCCCCAAGTTAACCCCGTAAGCCCAAGTACTAGGCCTGCCTTTATTCCCCTATGGGGCCCCTGTCGGCCCCTCTTTGTAGAGAGAGTTGGCAGCCTCCGACCCGTCATCTCCGCATCCCAAGCAATCCATTGAATTGACCCGTAAAGGGTTGCGAGTTTCCAGGCGTGGAGGAGGCATACCAATCGGCGCGACGCTTCAGAGTGAGCGCCCATCACTACTCCTGCGTCGTGCCCGCATTAAATGTGAAGATAGACGGTGGTCACTATAAAATGGGGGAGAAGGGCAAACCATCCTTCCCCATCTATTTCGCCTTCTTTCTCTTGATAGACTCCTTGGCGATATGCCAGTGCCCTCTCCCCCGCCCCTATTTATGGTAGGGGTCGTCGGCATCGCGGGGGAGGATGGCGTAGTGTTTCTCGCCGAAAGGCATAGCAGAGGTGGAACCACATGTTTCACATTGTTCACCAGGGAGCATAGCAGAGATGATGTCCGGGGTTTCGCTGGAGATCCTGGACGATATGGGACCCCGGGTTTGGCCGAGGAGCCCAGAAGGGATATCATGTGTTCCACCGGGGAGCATAACGGAGATGACATCAGTTGTTTCACCCGAGAGCATCTCCTGATGGTTCATCTTCTGCCCCTCCCTGGGCAGCCAATGTCTCCTGGCGGTTCATCCCTTGTCCGCCTCAAATGCCGTCCCCTTCCGAACTGTTCGTTTCCCTGAGTTTTGGGCATTGGATGGTGTTTGTCGGGGATGCTGCAGTGTCATCACCCGAAGAGGAGTTGTAGCTGTTGTTCCCCCTCCTTTTGAATTTTGTAGTCATCCTTGTCGTTAGATGCATATTTACGGTAAGAGGTAGTCAGGGTCTTCGAACAGAATTGTTACGTTCATGTGTTCCCCCAGTTGTTCTCATCTGTCAATGATTACGAGGATGAAGGACCGAGAGGTTTCTGCAGCGGTCGAAGATTCAAGAATTTCGCCCGTAACAAGAAAGGATCCCCGCTCACCCGCCACTGGAAGACGGTTTCGAGCCAAGCGACTTTGCGGGAATGATGAAGTGATAGAGAAAAACCCCAGTAGAGGAGTGATCTCATGATTGTATCTTGGTATTCCTCTGAGGTGTTGGCATCCACATATTTCCCATATAAATAAAGGAAAATATTTGTTACCTTTAACGCGCACATGCTTGTATTAATATTCCGATGTCTCGCTTGTTCCCTTTTTGTCGGGTAGATCGTGTTGACCTTACTTCGCAGCGCCTAAGTATCCCGGGCACCTGCAGCACCGCAAGGTGTTCGGGTCTGGGCTACTTGGTCGAGTGTCTGTAGCACCCAGACCAAGCTTAATTACCCTATGCATCCGCAGCACCGCGAGGCATTAGGGGTTTTCTTACTTGGTCGGGAGTCCGTAGCCCCCAAACCAAGCCTAAGTACCTCGGGCTCCGCAACACCGTGAGGTATTAGGGTTTCGGATACTTGGTCGGGCGTCCGTAGCACCCAAACCAAGCCTAAGTACCTCGGACATCCGCAGCACCATGAGGCATTAGGGTTTTGATTCTTGGTTGGGAGTCCGTAGCACCTAGACCAAGCCTAAATACCTCGGGCATCCGCAACACCATAAGGTATTAGGGTTTTGGTTTCTTGGTCGGGCGTCCGCAACACACAGACTAAGCCTAAGTACCTCGAGCATCCACAGCACCGTGAGGCATTAGGGTTTTGATTCTTGGTTGGGAGTCCGTAGCACCCAGACCAAGCCTAAGTACCTCGAGCATCCGCAGCATCGCGAGGTATTAGGATTTTGGTTACTTGGTCGGGCGTCCGCAGCACCAGGACCAAGCCTAAATACCTCGGGCATCGGCAGCACCGCGAGGCATTAGGGTTTTGATTCTTGGTTGGGAGTCCGTAGCACCCAAACCAAGCCTAAGTACCTCGGGCATCCGCAGCACCACAAGGCATTAGAGTTTTGCTTACTTGGTCGGGAGTCCGTAGCACCCAGCCCAAGCCTAAGTACCTCGGGCATCCGCAGCACCGCGAGGCATTAGGGTTTTGATTCTTGGTTGGGAGTCCGTAGCACCCAGACCAAGCCTAAGTACCTCGGGCATCGCAGCACCACGAGGTATTAGGGTTTTGGTTACTTGGTCGAGCGTCCGTAGCACCGGGACCAAGCCTAAGTACCTCGGGCATCCGCAGCACCGCGAGACATTAGGGTTTTAATTCTTGGTTGGGAGTCCGTAGCACCCAGACCAAGCCTAAGTACATCAGGCATTCGCAGCACCGTGAGGTATTAGGGTTTTGGTTACTTGGTTGGGTGTCCGCAGCACCCGGACCAAGCCTAAGTACCTCGGGCATCCGCAGCACCGTGAGGCATTAGGGTTTTGATTCTCGGTTGGGAGTCCGTAGCACCCAGACCATGCCTAAGTACCTCGGGCATCCGCAGCACTGCGAGGCATTAGGGTTTTGGTTACTTGGTCGGGAGTCCGTAGCACCCGGACCAAGCCTAAGTACCTTGGGCATCCGCAGCACCGCGAGACATTAGGGTTTTGATTCTTGGATGGGAGTCCGTAACACCCAGACCAAGCCTAAGTACCTAGGGCATCCGCAACACCGCGAGGTATTAGGGTTTTGGTTACTTGATCGGGCGTCCGCAGCACCCGGACCAAGCATAAGTACCTCGGGCATCAGCAACACCATGAGGTATTAGGGTTTTGATTCTTGGTTGGGAGTCCATAGCACCTAGACCAAGCCTAAGTACCTCGGGCATCCGCAGCACCGCGAGATATTAGGGTTTTGGTTACTTGGTCGAGAGTCCGTAGCACCCAGCCCAAGCCTAAGTACCCCGGGCATCCGCAACACCACGAGGCATTAGGGATTTGGTTACTTGGTCGGGATTCCATAGCACCCATACCAAGCCTAAGTACCTCAGGCATCCGCAGCACCGCGAGGCATTAGGGTTTTGATTCTTGGTTGGGAGTCCGTAGCACCCAGACCAAGCCTAAGTACCCTGGGCATCCACAGCACCTCGAGGCATTAGAGTTTTGGTTACTTGGACGGGATTCCGTAGCACCCAGACCATGCCTAAGTACCTCGGGCATCCACAGCACCATGAGGTATTAGGGTTTTGGTTACTTGGTCGGGAGTTCGTAGCACCCAGACCAAGCCTAAGTACCTTGGGCATTCGCGGCACCATGAGACATTAGGGTTTTGTTAGACGTACTGGCACTTGTGCAAGGGCATGCTTCTTTATTTCATAAATGCACTACAAGGAAACAAGAACACAAGGGCAAGACACAGTAGGCGACACACATCTCACCTGGGGTGACCCGACTAGAGATAGCTGTCCTACTCTAGCTTTGTGAGCCTTTCGTTCCGTCCTTCTATGCATGGGCGCCTCCTCTGGTTAGTTGTCCTGCGCCCTTGGGTTCTTCCGGGACTCCGTTCTGACTTCCCCATTGTAGCATCGCTGAGACACCAGCTGGTCCCCTTTGATTTCAGTCACTCGGTCGCCAATTGGGAATTTTATCTTCTGGTGGTAGACGGAGACCACTACCTGAAAGACACTGAGCACCGGGTGGCCCAGGATAGCGTTGTAGGATAAGGGAGCGCCCACGATCAAGAAGGGTGTCCTCCTAGTCCTCTCGAGCATGTCGCTACCCAACGATAGCGATAGGTTGATTTGCCCTATCGGCTGTCATCAATACCCAGTGAAGTTGAACAGCGGGGTCGAGGCCGGCAGTAGTTCCTCCTCGTCGATCTGCATTTGGTCCAGCGCAGCCTTGTACAAGATGTTCATGGAACTCCTTGTATCCACAAAGATGCGCTTGACCTCATAGTTGGCGATGCGGGCGAGGATCACCAAGGCATCCTCATGGGGAGCTTCCACCTCTTCCAAGTCTTCGGGGTCGAACGAGATCGTGGGGCCGCGATCCTGGCTCCGGCTCATCCCAATTGCATAGTTCTCCAGACGCTAGGTATTGGATTTCCTGGCCCGATGGGAATCCCCCCCCCAATGGGTCCCCCAGAGATAACTCCCACATCTCTAGAGGGCAGGTCGCGCGCATGGGCCTTGCCCTTCCGGGGGTCTCTCTCCAAGGAGAGAGATCTGCGGGGTGCTAGCCCCCGACTCCTTCCCCTAGATCGAGATCGGGACCAGTTCCAAGTTTCGTTTTCTCCAGACTACCTCCGTCTGGGAGAAAAACTTCGCCGAGGGGAGTTTCGGTGATACACCGTCTTCTTCCACTTCTTCCGAGGTTTGGGTCTACCTCTTCACTCAACTTTTTCTTCAAGGCGTGACACACCTCGGTGGAGTGTGTCATACTGCCATGGAAACCACAATACTTCCTCAGTGGCTCCGGCTACTCGATGTCCACTGTCTCGACCAGCTTTCGCTTGCCAGCCCACTAGTCCTTTGCTAAGTGAAGGTCTTCTCCTCGGGCTGGGGTCGGGGGTTCCCTCCTCTCGGATCGGGTAACGACCTGAGGAGGGACTCCGGCGGGTTCCATACGACGGGTGAACTGTACCTCCTCCACATTGACGTGTTTGACAGAGCGTCCTAGCAAGTCGTCAAAGCTGGTGGGTGGCTTCTTCACCAGAGATATGAAAAAATCTCTTTCTGCCAGCCCCTGAGTGCAGGCACTGACAAGGATCTCCGATGTCACTGTTGGCACATCCTGTGTCACTCAATTGAACCGCTGGATGTACTCCTTGAGCGGTTCCTTCGATTTTTGCTTGAGAGCAAACAAGTTTAATGTCGTCTTCCGATAGCGACGACTGCTGGCAAAGTGGTGGAGGAAGGCAGTCTTGAACTCCATAAAGGAGTTGATAGAACCCGGGGGTAGTCTCTGGAACCAGCATTGGGCCGCTCCGGATAAGGTGTTCAAGAACACCCGACACTTTACCCCATCGGTGTACTGGTGGAGGAGCACCGCATTTTCAAACTTGCAAACGTGATCCTCCGGGTCTGCCTTCCCATCGTAATCGGCTATCCTTGGCCCGCGAAACTGCTTCGGCCGACGAGAAGGGAGTAGAAGGAGCCTTAGGGGAGGACTTAAGTTCCTCTCCCTTCCCCTATCCACCTTCACACCTCAAAGCGCTAGATGCTACCGAGTTGCCTTTCTCGATATCTCCAGGAGAGTCTCTCCGGGGGCCGGGGGCTGCTCCGTCTCGTCGCCCCAATGGTGTGATGGATCTTCGCGAGTGCGAGATGTAGACTCTAGGGATCTCCTCCCGTGCAAGAGCTCCTCGCTACGAAGCGGCTTGCTCGATTTGGTGTTGCTTGAGCGCTTTTTTGATGGCGTTGGCCACCAAGCGATCCAGTTCCTCCCTCGTCAGACAATGGATTGTCCCTCTAGCCCTGTCATCGATGCTCCTTCTGTTACTGGTTTCCCACAAATGGCGCCAAACTTGTTTCAGAAGGAATCGACGTCGACGGCCAGTCACCAGGGTCCAACCCACACGGATGTTAATGTTAGGGGAGGAACTCTGCACTCTGCGAGATTAACACGAGCGTTAGGGAAACACGCCGGAGGTTGTTCGGCGGAGCCCACTCTGACGCTCAAGTCAATGCCTCGCTGGAGAAGAAGAGTAGAAGGTAGGAAAATGTATGAATAGTAGAGAATGCGTAACCCCTTTACCGGAGGGGTTAGAATACCTTTTATACCTACGGCGGTTGCCTTCGTGCGTCCCTATGATTTGTGTCATGCCCCCTCATTCGTCGGTTACCGGATAACCTTAGAAACGGTCCACGCCGTCATTAAGTTCTGCCCGTTGCGACATTTAAGGATCATGATGACTCCATAATAGGGGATGATTATCTGCAGATCCGAGAAAAAGGGGACCGCTACTTGAGGTCGAATGCTTCTTGGGCTCCGCTCTCCCGAGATGATCTTGAGGTCTTCTGGCCCGGGAGGCCCCGGGCGCTCCGTTTCCCCGAGGTAGTCTCGGGACCCGACTTCCGGGGGTGATCCCGGGAGGGATTTTCTGATCTGAACCCCGGGGCGTGTTTACCACGGGGGCCCGGAGGGTCCTTCTCCCGAGAGGGCCTCAGGAGCTCCGAAAGGGAGTCGCTCATACTCGTTATATCTTACCAGTCAACTTCTTCAGCCCACGTGTTCGCCCTGGGGTATTCAACCCTATCAGCAGTTGTGTAAAGAATTGTAAAAAATAACTTGGTACTTCGAGGAGATAATGAGAAAGTTTATGTTGAGAATAATAGAAGTTTTTCGCAGCTAATTGAAATGATTATTGAATTTGATCCAATAATAGGAGTGCCTTCAACGTGTTCAAGAAAGACAGATTCATTACACTTATCTTGGGCCTAAAATCCAAAATGAATTAGTATAGTTGTTGGTGGCAGAAGTAAGAAGTATAATTGTTGCAAAAATTAAATATGCAGAGTATTTCACTGTTATACTTGATTGCACTCCAGATGCAAGTTATAAGGAGCAAATATCCCGTGTAATTGGATGTGTGGATGATTTAGAAAATACAATAGTGGTTGACTATTTTGTTTATCTTTTATTTTTAAAATTTATGTTATAAATATTGTTTTATAAATATCTTGATTGAAAAATATATGAATATCGAGTTTGTAAGAGCGTCAATTTAAATGCTCGCCGTAGGCTCCAAAATCACATGTCCGGCACTGTACCTTGCACTGTACCTTCCGGATAACTGCTAACCAAAAACTAAAATGGGATCCCATTCAAGTCCATGTTATTAGATTTTTGCTCATCGACCACTACCTACTGTTGGATTTGGCCGGAGCATGCAAAAACTCAATCATCTGATGAAGATGAGTCCTGCCATTGGTTGGATCTAAATACAACATGCCTCTGCCGACTACATTACATATTCAATACATTTCAATGCAGACATCAACTTTTAACGTTACTTCATAGAAAGCAACGTTGATGCAGGACGAACGCATATGAGTCATCGATCGCCGATGAACTCAAAGCCATTGGCTCTTAGCTTAGAATTGATAAAACAATTATCAAGTTTTTTAGTAGGATTGGTTAGGAATAATATAATTAATATAATTGAGCTTAGAATATAATTTAGATTATATATTGTTGGTTTTGTAATAAATTTTAATTAACTTTTATAATTCAGATTATATTATATTATAATTTTAAAATTATACCGAACAAAATAATTAATCTTATAATTTAATTTTAATTACATTATAAGATTGATTATCCTCAACAAATATTGCCCTAATAATTTGGAGTCATATTAGTTGGAGTCTAGTGTAGTCACATAACATAGCCCTAATGATTTGGTATCATATTAGTTGGAGTCTAGTGCAGTCACATGGGCCAAAAGTACTAAATTAAAGAAGAGCCATGTGACAAATTCACTAATGATTTTTTTTTTAAAATAGTAGGAAATCTACTAAGTAAAATTATGATTATCAAGATTAATTCTACCACCCAATAGAGTAATAAAAGCACTTCTCATCGCAAGATGTAATGGTTAGATCCTTAATAAAAGGATTTAAGATTTGAATCTTAACTGTAGCGCACTGTAAAGATTTTCTCTTCAGTGAGAAATGGGCTTAAGAATATTAGCCACTTGGATAGATCTTTGTGAGCATTTCCTGATTTATCTTAATGGCTAGTTGAAAATTTTCATGGAGTCAGACTGGTCACGCCCATGAGTAATCGGTTCAAAGAGCTGGATACTTATTGCAAATTTAAAAAAAAATAATTCTCAACCCACAAGCTATGACCTAATGTCTCGTTCGGTATCTCTCATCCTCATATAAAGGGTCGTTGTGCTAGGGGAAATTGTCCTCGTGATTTACTCTCTTCCAGAGTGTATAGGGCTTGAAGGGATCGTTAAAGTGATGGCTTCACCTTTTTGTGGCAAAAGTTGAAATTGTCACCTTAGCGGCCCTTCAGGGTAGCCCCACACTTCTTGGGAGGGGATAAATTACGAGAGACTTTACCTAACAATAATAGCGCATGCAGAGTGAGACAACCAACAGGACTTTCCGCACCTGCTAGGAATCGACCCTAAGGTTATTTGTTGCAATACATTTGCACGAACCATTTGCATCAGCCCATGGGGGTTGATAGCTTTACATCTCGCTGTAATGGTAAGTGGTGGGATGGGCTTCGCCACTTAGGTACATTTCACTTGAGGAGTTGGAATTATTTGTGATGTTGGGCCTTCCGCCATATCCCATTTGAGCTTCTCGATTTACCCTAGTGGTTAGTGAAAATTTTCGGTGAGATCAAATTGGTCATCTCCAAGATTAGTTGGATCATAAGAGTTAGGTATTTGGATTACCAAATAATAATAATAATAATAATAATAATAATAATAGCAATTCAGAGCCCCAGGACATAGTGCGATGGTAAGAGGTAGTACGAGTTCTCATGCAACAAGGGTTTGAATCTCTCATAGGGTATATTATACGCCCGTGATGTTCGAACCATTCGTGATGTTGGGTCATCCGTCGGGACCCTTCTGCGCTTCTCGAATTTTTACCCTATTAGTCGATGGAAAATTTTCGTGGTGTTGGATCGGTTATTTCAAAGAATAGTCGGTTCGAAGAGTTGAATACCTAATTTATAAAAATAAAGAAAAAAACTAAATTTTCAAAATGAAACCAACAACAAAAGTAAATTGCAATATTAAAACCTTGAAATTTTAGACCCTCAACAAAAGTTCTACGGCAATTTACCAAAGGGCGTACCCAAATATTGGTATTTACCAAAATGCGTACCATGGTTTCATTGTTACCAAATAACGCACTTATATTAGTGAACTTCCTCTTATACCCCTTCTGCCAAAGTACTACATGTCATTTTCATTCTCTTTCTCTTTCTCTTTTTCAATAACGAATTTCGAGACATTTAAAAATATTTTTTCAGACTTTTTATTTTAAAATAATATATTATGGAATCGGATAAAAAACGTACGATAAAAATCGAAAAAATATTTCAATTAAAAAAATATCTCAATTAATAATTTAATATTTTTTAAAAATATAAATAAATTATTTTTTATATTTGATTAATATAAATTAATATATTTAATAATATTATTAAATATATTAATATATAAAAAACTTTAAAAAAAGTTGAAATTTTTTTTTTAATTTCAAACAGCGTGGGCCTGAAATAAAATATTTCAGGCCCTGCGAGGGCCTGAAATATTTTATTTCAGGCCCTCGCCCCCAACTCTCAAGATGTTTAAACAATTCCATCTACTTCTCTCATCATGAAGCTTCCAAGAGCTTTACTCCAGCAGCAATGGCTTCCCACCTGGAAATGACTTCCGCAAACTCAATTCACATAGGACTCGTAAGCAGTGAGTGTAGAAGAGATCCTTTTCTTCCAAGTCAAAATCTATTTATTACTGCTCCCTATCGAATCTTGGGTCAACCATCTGACCATCCAAGGGAATGCCTTAGGTTGGGGAAAGTTCTCCCCTTGCATTCTCTCTAGTAGTCGTGCGTCTCGTCCATTCCTTTCTTTATTAGCTGCATTTCCCTTCGGTTAGAAGTCCGACCGAAACGCAGGGCCTGAAATATTTTATTTCAGGCCCAGCGAGGGCCTGAAATATTTTATTTCAGGCCCTGCGAGGGCCTGAAATATTTTATTTCAGGCCCTGCGTGGGCCTGAAATAACTCAGGGCCTGAAATCTTGCGTCGAATTGAAATCATGTGTTATGATAGGTTTTTTTACGTAGGTCTAAAACTTAAAGAAACATCTCTTTATATTTTTGAAATAACAATAAAAATTATTGAGAAAGACTACCTACGAGATGAATTCTAATTAATATAAAATAAGGATTATATTAAAAATGAACATATATCTATTTTTTGAATAAAAAAGTCAAAATTATTTATTATATTAATTTAAATATTATATATTATATTAATATATTTAATTTTTATAAGTTTTGACTGACTTCAGGCCCTCCTTAGGCCTGAAGTCAGATGACTTCAGGCCCTCCTTGGGTCTGAAGCATCTGCGTAAATAATTAATTTAATCAAAATAATTAATTATAAAAAAAACTTCTAATGATTATTTTTGGTGTCCAAACTTCTAAATGATTATAAATTATGTTGCAATAGGAGTTTTCTAGGTCTATCAGTGGGTTTCGCTCAAAACCCACTGATATTTTTTTAGAAATTCAGATATGAGAGGTCCATCAGTGGGTTTTGCTCAAAACCCACTGATGGAACTAAACTACATCTATTGCTTTAGGAAAAATAAAAATTTTAGGTTTGGACACCTAAAATATTTTCTCCAACCTCAACCCTAACTTTTGATAATGATATTTCAAAAATTCAGATATGGGAGGTCCATCAGTGGGTTTTGCTCAAAACCCACTGATGGAACTAAACTACACCTATTGCTTTGGGAAAAATAATAATTTGAGGTTTGGACATCTAAAATACATTCTCCTAACTCTACCCTAACTATTGATAATGTTTTTTCAGAAATACAGATATGAGAGGTCCATCAGTGGGTTTTGCTCAAAACCCACTGATGGAAGAACTAAACTACACCTATTACTTTGGAAAAATTAATAATTTAATAATTTTTAAAAATATAAATAAATAATTTTTTATATTTGATTAATATAAATTAATATATTTAATAATATTATTAAATATATTAATATATAAAAAATAATAAAAAATTGTAATTTTTTTGATTTCAGGCTGCGTGGGCCTGAAATCAAAAAGTAATAGGAGAATTGTAATTTTATTTCAGGCCTACGCTGTTTGAAATCAAAAAAAAACTTCAACTTTTTTTAAGTTTTTTATATATTAATATATTTAATAATATTATTAAATATATTAATTTATATTAATCAAATATAAAAAATTATTTATTTATATTTTTAAAAATTATTAAATTATTAATTTTCCCAAAGTAATAGGTGTAGTTTAGTTCTTCCATCAGTGGGTTTTGAGCAAAACCCACTGATGGACCTCTCATATCTGTATTTCTGAAAAAACATTATCAATAGTTAGGGTAAAGTTAGGAGAATATATTTTAGGTGTCCAAACCTCAAATTATTATTTTTCCCAAAGCAATAGGTGTAGTTTAGTTCCATCAGTGGATTTTGAGCAAAACCCACTGATGGACCTCCCATATCTGAATTTCTGGAATATCATTATCAAAAGTTAGGGTTGAGGTTGGAGAAAATATTTTAGGTGTCCAAACCTCAAATTTTTATTTTTCCTAAAGCAATAGGTGTAGTTTAGTTCCATCAGTGGGTTTTGAGCAAAACCCACTGATGGACCTCTCATATCTGAATTTCTAAAAAAATATCAGTGGGTTTTGAGCGAAACCCACTGATAGACCTAGAAAACTCCTATTGCAACATAATTTATAATCATTTAGAAGTTTGGACACCAAAAATAATCATTAGAAGTTTTTTTATAATTAATTATTTTGATTAAATTAATTATTTACGCAGATGCTTCAGACCCAAGGAGGGCCTGAAGTCATCTGACTTCAGGCCTAAGGAGGGCCTGAAGTCAGATGACTTCAGGCCCTCCTATCAAAACTTATAAAAATTAAATATATTAATATAATATATAATATTTAAATTAATATAATAAATAATTTTGACTTTTTTATTCAAAAAATCGATATATGTTCATTTTTAATATAATCCTTATTTTATATTAATTAGAATTCATCTCGTAGGTAGTCTTTCTCAATAATTTTTATTGTGATTTCAAAAATATAAAGAGATGTTTCTTTAAGTTTTAGACCTACGTAAAAAAACCTATCATAATACATGATTTCAATTCGACGCAAGATTTCAGGCCCTGAGTTATTTCAGGCCCACGCTGGGCCTGAAATAAAATATTTCAGGCCCTCGCAGGGCCTGAAATAAAATATTTCAGGCCCTCGCTGGGCCTGAAATAAAATATTTCAGGCCCTGCGTTTCGGTCGGACTTCTAACCGAAGGGAAATGCAGCTAATAAAGAAAGGAATGGACGAGACGCACGACTACTAGAGAGAATGCAAGGGGAGAACTTTCCCCAACCTAAGGCATTCCCTTGGATGGTCAGATGGTTAACCCAAGATTCGATAGGGAGCAGTAATAAATAGATTTTGACTTGGAAGAAAAGGATCTCTTCTACACTCACTGCTTACGAGTCCTATGTGAATTGAGTTTGCGGAAGTCATTTCCAGGTGGGAAGCCATTGCTGCTGGAGTAAAGCTCTTGGAAGCTTCATGATGAGAGAAGTAGATGGAATTGTTTAAACATCTTGAGAGTTGGGGGCGAGGGCCTGAAATAAAATATTTCAGGCCCTCGCAGGGCCTGAAATATTTTATTTCAGGCCCACGCTGTTTGAAATTAAAAAAAAAACTTCAACTTTTTTTAAAATTTTTTATATATTAATATATTTAATAATATTATTAAATATATTAATTTATATTAATCAAATATAAAAAATAATTTATTTATATTTTTAAAAAATATTAAATTATTAATTGAGATATTTTTTTAATTGAAATATTTTTTCGATTTTTATCGTACGTTTTTTATCCGATTCCATAATATATTATTTTAAAATAAAAAGTCTGAAAAAATATTTTTAAATGTCTCGAAATTCGTTATTGAAAAAGAGAAAGAGAAAGAGAATGAAAATGACATGCAGTACTTTGGCAGAAGGGGTATAAGAGGAAGTTCACTAATATAAGTGCGTTATTTGGTAACAATGAAACCATAGTACGCATTTTGGTAAATACCAATATTTGGATACGCCCTTTGGTAAATTGCCGAAAGTTCTAATTTCTTTAGCGGCAAGCAAATATACCCATCTGTGCCTCCTAAAAAAAAATTGGTAACTAAGTGGTCAGACTTGGGTGCTTCTTACCATATAAATATAGCACATAAGCGTTACTCATAATTTTTCATTTTCCTTTGTCTTATATTCATGTAATCATTATATATTACTTTTCTGACTTAATTTCCAAATAAACATTACACATATTGAATTATTCATAAGTTTTCTTTCCGAGAAGGATTTGAGCATGTGTACATCTAGAGTTGATAATATTAGATACAATCTAAAACCATGATCAACTCAACCATAATTAATAGACACATGCAATGCAAAAGTGGCATTTAATGACCTAACAAGAACCGACCCATTTACAAAGATTGTTTATGTTAAAAACACTAATAACTTTAACATCACATCTTCATTCTTTAGGGAATCTAATCAATCATATATATATATCTTATAAATTTTGCTAAAAGTATATAATTATTTTTATATTATTTCATTTAACTATTTATTAACCTAAATGACAAGACTTATTCATGACACAACATGAGATGAATTACAACCCTGATAGCTAGAGAAATATGTGTAGGAATGCAACTCTATTTAGATGAGGTTGAATAGATAGTGACATACTTAATTATCTTATAAATATAAAATTTAAATCAATAGTTAGTAGTGTTGGGAAACAATATATTTTGATATGCTTGATGATATGTTTTATGTTAGATTTTACTCGCGTTATTGATACGTTCATCAAGTGTGCAAAGAGTTCAAATAACAAACCAATATATGATAAGTATTTTATGACGATGATTCTGAAATTTTAGTCATTTGTAAGAGATTGTTGACTCTCAAAGGCAATTTCGAGGATAATTGATTGAGAATAAATATTGATGATACCAACAGTGAAAGCAGCAATGATTATCATGTTGTATCTAAAAATGCATTAACCATTTGAAAATTGCATGATCCACCTGAACAAATTCGTAAGCAAATAAACACTTACAATGATCTCCTGAAGATCTTTTGTGAGCAATTGAATAACGAACCTTCACGAATGATCCTTTAATGAACGGCAATTTACCAAAAGACGTATCTAAGAATTGATATTTATCAAAAGACGTATCATGGTTTCATTGTTACCAAAGGACGCACATATTTTAGTAAACTTCCTCTTATACCCCTACCGTCAAGTACTGCATGCATTTCTCTTTCTCTTTCTCTTTCACATTCTGAGTAACGAATTCCGAGACGGACTATAAAGAGATGTTCCTTTATATTTTGATTTTTATATTATGGAATCTTTCTCAAAACAAAAAAATATTTAAATTAATTAAAATATTTTTATTAAATTAAAACTAAAAGAACATATCAGACACACGTTGGGCTTGAAATGTTTCCATTTCAGGCCCAACGTGCCCAATATTAAGGATCTTTTCTCGATTCTTTGTTATTACATATTAACACCATGAAGAAGTCCAAATAAACAATGGATAGCAAATTTGAACTCCTTGTAACCTCAGAAATCCACGGGAACTGAAATTTTTACAATCGGAGCTCTCTAGGTCAATCAGTGGGTTTTGACCAAAACTCACTGATTGACCTAGAGAGCTCCGATTGTAAAAATTTCAGTTCCCGTGGATTTATGAGGTTACAAGGAGTTCAAATTTGCTATCCATTGTTTATTTGGACTTCTCTGAGGTGTTAAAATGTAATAATGAAGAACCGAGAAGAAATCACACATTAGGTCTTTTAGGGTCAAAACCCACTGATTGACCTAGAGAGCTCCGATTGTAAAAATTTCAGTTCCCGTGGATTTATGAGGTTACAAGGAGTTCAAATTTGCTATCCATTGTTTATTTGAACTTCTCCGAGGTGTTAAAATGTAATAATGAAAAATCGAGAAAAAATCACACATTAGGCCTTTTAGGGTCATTGGGCCCGAAATGGAAACATTTCAGGCCCACGTTGGGTCTGAAATGATTCCATTTCAGGCCCAACATGGGCCTGAAATGGTTCCTTTTCAGGCCCAACATGGGCCTGAAATATTTTCATTTCAGGCCCAATCAGTGAGTTTTGGTCAAAACCCACTGATTGACCTAGAGAGCTCCGATTGTAAAAATTTCAGTTCCCGTGGATTTATGAGGTTACAAGGAGTTCAAATTTGCTATCCATTATTTATTTGGACTTCTCCGAGGTGTTAAAATGTAATAATGAAGAATCGAGAAGAAATCACACATTAGGCCTTTTAGGGTCAAAACCCACTGATTGACCTAGAGAGCTCCGATTGTAAAAATTTCAGTTCCCATGGATTTATGAGGTTACAAGGAGTTCAAATTTGCTATCCATTGTTTATTCGGACTTCTCCGAGGTGTTAAAATGTAATAATGAAGAACCGAAAAGAAATCACACATTAGGCCTTTTAGGGTCATTGGGCCTGAAATGGAACCATTTCAGGCCCACGTTGGGCCTGAAATGGAATCATTTCAGGCCCAACGTGGGCCTGAAATATTTCCATTTCAGGCCCAATCAATGAGTTTTGGTCAAAACCCACTGATTGACCGAGAGAGCTCCAATTGTAAAAATTTCAGTTCTCGTGGATTTCTGAGGTTACAAGGAGTTCAAATTTACTATCCATTGTTTATTTGTAATTCTCCGAGGTGTAAAAATATAATAATGAAGAACCGAGAAGAAATCACACATTAGGCCTTTTAGGGTCAAAACCCACTGATTAACCTAGAGAGCTCCGATTGTAAAAATTTCAGTTCCCGTGGTTTTATGAGGTTACAAGGAGTTCAAATTTGTTATCTATTGTTTATTTGGACTTCTCTGAGGTATTAAAATGTAATAATTAAGAACCGAGAAAAAAATCATACATTAGGCCTTTCAGGGTCATTGGGCCTGAAATGGAAACATTTCAGGCCCACGTTGGGCCTGAAATGATTCCATTACGTGGGCCTGAAATGTTTCCATTTCAGGCCTAATGTGAGCCTGAAATGGTTCCATTTCAGGCCCAACGTGGGCCTGAAATATTTCCATTTCAGGCCCAATCAATGAGTTTTGGTCAAAACCCACTGATTGACCTAGAAAGCTCCGATTGTAAAAATTTCAGTTCCCGTGGATTTATGAGGTTACAAAAAGTTCAAATTTGCTATCCATTGTTTATTTGGAATTCTCCGAGGTGTTAAAATATAATAATATAGAACCGAGAAGAAATCACACATTAGGCCTTTTAGGGTCAAAACCCACTGATTGACCTAGAGAGCTCCGATTGTAAGAATTTCAGTTCCTGTGGATTTATGAGGTTACAAGGAGTTCAAATTTGCTATCCATTATTTATTTGGACTTCTCTGAGGTGTTAAAATGTAATAATGAAGAACCGAGAAGAAATCACACATTAGGCCTTTTAGGGTCATTGGGCCTGAAATGGAACCATTTCAGGCCCAACGTGGGCCTGAAATATGGGCCTGAAATGGTTCCATTTCAGGCCCAATTAGTGAGTTTTGGTCAAAACCCACTGATTGATCTAGAGAGCTCCGATTGTAAAAATTTCAGTTCCCGTGGATTTATGAGGTTACAAGGAGTTCAAATTTGCTATCCATTATTTATTTGGACTTCTCCGAGGTGTTAAAATGTAATAATAAATAATCGAGAAGAAATCACACATTAAGCCTTTTAGGGTCAAAATCCACTGATTGACCTAGAGAGCTCCGATTGTAAAAATTTCAGTTCCCGTGGATTTATGAGGTTACAGGGAGTTCAAATTTGCTATCCATTGTTTATTTGGACTTCTCTGAGGTGTTAAAATGTAATAATGATGAACCAAGAAGAAATCACACATTAGGCCTTTTAGGGTCATTGGGCCTGAAATGGAATCATTTCAGGCCCAACGTGGGCCTGAAATGGTTCCATTTCAGGCCCAACATGGGCCTGAAATATTTTCATTTCAGGCCCAATCAGTGGGTTTTGGTCAAAACTCACTGATTGACCTAGAGAGCTCCGATTGTAAAAATTTCAGTTCCCGTGGATTTCTAAGGTTACAAGGAGTTCAAATTTGCTATCCATTATTTATTTGGACTTCTTCATGGTGTTAATATGTAATAACAAAGAATAGAGAAAAAACCCTTAATATTGGGTACGTTGGACCTGAAATGGAAACATTTAAGGCCTAACGTCAGGCTGATATGTTCTTTTAGTTTTAATTTAATAAAAATATTTTAATTAATTTAAATATTTTTTTGTTTTGAGAAAGATTTCATAATATAAAAATCAAAATATAAAGGAACATTTCTTTATGGTCCGTCTCGGAATTCGTTACTTAGAATGTGAAAGAGAAAGAGAAAGAGAAATACATGCAGTACTTGATAGTAAGGGTATAAGAGAAAGTTTACTAAAATATGTGTGCCCTTTGGTAACAATGAAACCATGATACGCCTTTTGATAAATACCAATTCTTAGGTACGTCTTTTGATAAATTACCGCTTAAAGAATGATCGAAGGAGACAGCTATCGTGATATGATCACAATCTTGTCGCGATATTGCAATGATATCCTATATTTAAAGAGTATCGGTAAGGAATCTGATTCCCACATGCTCTTGGAGACCGACGTGGGTCGTCATAGTGAAAGCCCATGCATGCCCTAGGCCCAGTTGGTGGCTGGGAGCCGAATGTGTGCGGCCGATCTTGGTCGACAGGAGCAGGGATGGGTGGCCAAGCGATAAGAGCATTGGGTGAACCCGATCGGACAGGTCAGGGAGAGCGTCCCTTCCACTCATATCTTATTTGCTTGCATGTTCTCCCGCTCGATCGTGTTAATTTTCCCCCAGATTATCTACTCATAAGTTTCGAGGGAGTATGCTTGCTCGGCTTTTTGTCATAGACGAGAGACCTCTGCAACCTTTATTTTGCCCTCTTGTTTTGACCGGTCTCTTCCTCATTAACTGCCCACCATGACTTTCTCACGTGGCTTGGGGGTAATTCTTCCGCCCGAACCATTTAACTTCTCAAATTTAGATATAAAGTTGCATCTGGATTCAAGGATTCTTAAAACCCAACAATTATTAGTAAATTTTACCGATTTTGCTAGATGATCTTCCTCCTGGACTCCTGGGCTAGTACTTGATACTATTCTAAACTTGATGATGAGTTATTTTCAGCTTAGGGTGACTAATGCAATAGGATTTGAAGATTTTTATTACTATTTTTTATAATTTTATTTTTAGTAATTTTCAAGTTTTTTAATATTTAGAATATTTTTGATAATTTTGTCATTTGTATTTTAAAATTTTGAGTTCGCTTAAAATTTTGAGTTCATTAAGAATTTTTTCTTTCGGTTAAAATTTCTTTTCTTTTTTATATTAAAGTTTTGAGTCTATATAAATAATTGTTTGGGTTGATAGGGAAAAGTTTTGGATTAATAATATTTTTGACAGTGTCATTTATTTTTCTATTTTTTGATATTCCTCTTCAAATCAATAGGTTGTAGAAAATTATTTTCGATATTCATGTGTCAGTCAATAAATTTAATAGCTTGTAAAATAATCATTAATTATCACATCCGAGATCATTAAGATAATTAATATTTAATTATTCAATACTGTTACTCAAGTTACATGCATAATATACCAAAATATCATATTTTATATGCGTGAATCTATATACTCATGGTAGTAAAAGGCGATTCACTCGCATTAAGCACCGTCACCAACCCATCCCAAGATCAACTTAACATGAAGGAGGTAAATCATAAGGACTAATAACTCGGATGTTGTAACTAGCATATGAGAAGAATAGACACACTGGAGTGAATCTATATACTCCTACACATAGTGAGAGTGTATCTAGGTGAACAAACTCCTTGGTCTCATATAAAAATTCTTCACCGGTGCAAGTAATTAACACAAGAGTCGATTGGCCTCTAGTAAGACAACAAAGTATTATCTTTTTTTTTTTTACAAAGCCTTTTAAAGCACGATTACTATATAATATCTAGTAAGACAACAAAGTATTATCAATTCTAGAGGTGGTGGTTTTTACAAAGCCTTTTAAAGCACGATTACTATATAATATCTAGTAAGACAACAAAGTATTATCAATTCTAGAGGTGGTGTAACGACCCGGCCCCTTGGGCCTTTGGGCGGCTCAATTGGCAGCTCACTTGGCGGCCCTCGGCCACTTGAGCGGTCAAATTCCATTTGGCAGCCCCTTTGGCGACCTCTTGGGTGGTCGTTACTCACAAGTACTTCCCACCCCTGGCCAGTGGATTTTTATCTTCCTCAGGATTCGAACTCTAGATCTCCAGGATAAGTACTAGAGTTTCTGAATCCTGATACCAATTGAGCTACAGCTCAATTGGTATCAGGATTCAGAAACTCTAGTACTTATCCTGGAGATCTAGAGTTCGAATCCTGAGGAAGATAAAAATTCACTGGCCAGGGGTGGAAAGTCTTAGTGAGTAACGACACGGCCAAGGGTCGCCAAAGGGGCCGCCAAATGAGAGATTTGGCCGCCTAAGGGGCCGAGGGGCCGGGTGTGGTGGTTTTTACAAAGCCTTTTAAAGCACGATTACTATATAATATCTAGTAAGACAACAAAGTATTATCAATTCTAGAGGTGGTGGTTTTTACAAAGCCTTTTAAAGCACGATTACTATATAATATATATAGTCTAGCTCCTGATTATTTTATATCATAACATATCATTTGGACGGATGATGTATATTGTACTAAGACACACTCAAGTATTTATTCGATGCAACAATGAGCAATTAAAAGATATACCAACTTGAGAATTATCCTCAATTAAATCTATATTATAGATATATATTAGTTAGTGTTGTTGACCTCTAATCCATGTTGATCAAGCTTTAGTTAACTTGAATTGAGTTTCGATATTTAAAAAATGTATTAGTTGTTTACGTGAGACGTCAAGTATGTCAAGGTTAACAGGATATTTAACGGCTGATCAATAAATTGATTGAGTGAAAAGTCCAAATAGATCACGGTTGACTAGACATTTGACGGTTGGAAGTTCAACATGTAGTTGGCATGAGACGAAAAGTCCAAGCAGATCACGCTTGGCTGAACATTTGGTGATCGAAAGTCCAATGGGTAGTTGGCAAGAAAAAAAAGTCCAAGTGGGTCATGGTTGGCATGACACTTGGCAGTTAGAAGTCCAACAAAAGATTGGCACAAGAAGGAAAGTCCAAGTGGATTATGAAGAATCGGACACTTGACATGAGATGAAAACTCCAGGTGAGTCATGAAAGACTAGAAATTTGGTAATGATGGAAGTGTCGGCATGTCACGATGGATCAAATGTTGAGAAAAAGAAGTTCAAATAGGTTAAAGTCAACCAGATACTAGGCATGAGAAAGCCCTTGCAGGTTATAATGTCGGATGCAAGGTAAGGAAAGTCTAAGAAGATCGAAGATCATATTCAAGGCGAGATATGGAAGCCCGAATTGATCGTTGGGTCTGTTGCAAGAGTTGTAGAGAAGTTTAGGCGAATTTGGTCATTACTATAATCAAATTGAGAGATCGGTTGATTTATACTCAAGAGAGCTCTTATTTGGGATGGAATCTCGGATCGATTCAACTGGTTGGGAAAATCAGTCAATTGATAATGATCTAGAAGCAAATCAATTTAATTGGTTAAAAAAATTAGTTGAATCGAATTGATCTAGAAGCAAATCGATACAACTGGTTTGAAAAATTAGTTGAATTAATTTTATCTAAAAGAAACAAATCGATTCCAATGATTGAGAAAATCAGTCAAATCGATTTAATCGAGAAGCAAATCAATTTGACTTATTTGAGAAAGCAATTAACTGATATGGTCAAATAGGTAAAAAAAAAAAGTCATTCTACGGATTTCAACGATCAAATTCATCAGATCAGTTGATCGATAGGCAAAAATTAGTCTGAGCAGCTGCCTTTAAAAAGTGATTTCGAAGAGATTTGGATGACCCAGATCTTGAGGGTTGGAGGTGAAGTGTTGCAGCATTTTCAATCATCAAAGACTATCCAAACCAACAAAAGAGTTGTAGGTCCCGTACAGGACGGCTAGAGGGGGTGAATAGCCCTGTAATAAAAAAGTAATCTTTTGTCGTTCTTAACAAAGATAGAAATTAGTTAAGTACAAAACTAAACAAGTATAACATAAATAAATAACTAAGGAAAGATGCATCAGAATGTACTTGGTTTGCAACTTGAGTGGTTGCTAATCCAAGCAAATGAAAATCTCAACTCCGAATTTCTCCTTGTGGGCAGAGAAATCTCTTACAGATTCTAAACTCAGAGAAGACTAGAGAAATGAATACAGAAGTTGTTTATAGCTTGATCGATGAATTACTCTGAGTTAAGGGGCCTATTTATAGCCTCTGAAAAATCTTATCGACGTGCTGACATGGCACATCAAGGGCGTTCGAGTGAAATACAAGTGTCTGATCAAGGTCGACGTTTATCCACGTCGCAACGGTCGAAAAACGACTAGTTGGTGATAGGCTCAAGGTCGGGCGCCCAAGTCAATATGGGCGCCCGTATACACGGGGGCCCGAGTTGACTCGGGTGCCTAAGTTAGATTAGTTCTGGTCAACCATTGGTTGACCAATTTTCTAGCGCTTCTGGGTGATTTCAGGTCATCCAGAGTTGGGATCACCCGAACCCATCTCCGGCCTTCTCCTCGAACGAACTTCCTCCCCAGCTGCTCGTCCCTCGGACATCGCGTACGCCCTTCTCATCCACTGATATACTCTTCCACAGACCTTGCGTCCCTCTGATGCACCGAGCCCATCGGCTCTCTTCCCATGTCATCCTTGTCGTCCACTACATCTTCTGTTCGACTTCCTGCTCTCCTAAGCTCCTGCACACTTAAACACAAGCATCAAAACAAATATGACCTAACTTGACTAAGTTGACCACATCAAAACTATCCCGAGGTACTTACACAAGCTTCCAAAGTAATGATTTCATATGTAAATTAAGTTTGTTTTACTTTCATTTGCTTTCATATTTGTCTTTCTTGTTCTGATCTTATAAGAACATGATTGTAAGAGGATTCTTCGCCTCCAAAAGGTATCTGAGAAGGATATTTTCTTAGTGAATGGAGATTGTTGATATGCGACTGCGCTACTTATAACGATGGTGATCACATATTCTGTATTCATTTCAAAAGATCATATAGTTATTTATACAATAATCCATTGTTTCCACAAGCAAACTTAAATATCTAACCAATTTCTTGGTACTGTAGAAGTGATAAGCCTGTGTGTTATACCATGAGTTTCAAACTCAATTAAGTACCGAACCCCTCTACACTAATGTAGTATAGAGATGACTCGAGCTATCTCTCACAAGGAATGTAACAATAGAGTGATAAACCTAGGATTGAATGTTATTGCTTTTGGATTTTTGATGTTTAAATGGGAGTTGGGATTTTGGATTCTACGGCTAAGCAATGAAGAGCAATGCAAGTAATGAAAACTAACCCTTAACACAAAGCAAGCATTAAATGAATCTAAGCATAAAATGAAACCTAAAGCAATTATCAAAACTAAACTAATCTAACCTAATAACATCCAAATGAAGAACAAGAACTTAAAGCAATTAAAAGACACAAGACAAACAAGAATTAAACTAACCTATTTGCAACAAATGAAGAAATACAAGTGGTTGGGAAAATAGATCGAACACTTAACATGCATGAATCAAATTAAACTAGATACGTGCACATTAAACATGGGAGGCTAACACCTTACCGCTCATCATAATCATGAATCAACAATTAACATGAGTAAACTACCCAACACAGAAAGTCATCACATGAATAAAACCCAACACAAGACACATCACCCGAAAATATGGAAAGCTCTCTTCTAACTTGAAGAGGAGAGAGATGACCGTGGAATCATTGGAAGAGAGTCGGTTCTCTTCTTCTAGCCCGAAGAGGGAAAACGTGGGTTGCTTGTCACGCCCCCAGGGACACATGTTTACTCGAAAATCGGGCAGCATCTCCCCTGTACGGCGAACAATATGGGGCAAATATACATAATATCTTCACCAATATAGCTTAGCCACATGCGGCTAGCATCACATATATATAAGTAAACACAACCACACAGTTTATAATAATTTAACGGGTGGCTCAGCCACCTTAAAACATAAAAGAAACAACAATTCAAAGAGAACTCGAATGTCTCTGATAACAACAAAACCGGTCCGAATACACGAAAACAAATAAAAGGCTAAACTCACCAAGTGCCGAAAACAAAACACCCAAACCAAAATGGAAAACAACTCAACACTGGGGACTGGCAACTGGATCCTCTTCCTGGCTCCAAGAAATGCAACTACCTGCTATCTGAAACAAAAAGGGAAAGCAGGGGTGGTGAGTCCGGGCGGACTCTGCGGGTATATGAGTAGACAATAAGCATGGCATAATAAAGGGCAACTAGTAGAGAATCAAAAGAGTACAGTCCATAAGAAATATAGATTCACCTAAACATGCATAACATATCGTAAAACGACATAGCATAAAATCCGAATAAGCACTAAGCATGTATAAAACAACACAACAATAGTAAAACCGAGATATACATGCATGTCAATCAAATGCAACAACCATAGCTCGTATAAATGCAACAATCATAGGAAAAATGCATAAACGAAATACGTATGCACATGATGCAATGACATGTGTCACCCCTGACGCCAGTCAAGCCGTCAACACATCCCATCTGTGTGACTGAGTGGGTAGGGCTGTGACAACTGTACGCACTCCAACAACAAATACCACATAAGGCGTGGTTGAGTGGACAGGATGCTGGGGAGCCTACACTCTAAACCCCGGTACATCGGGGGAGCTACTACAGCTACAATATCCCTCGAAAAACAACAGTGAGGGTGAGCCACCAACAGCTCATCCCTCTAAAAATAACGGTGAGGGTGTCACTGTTTGGCATAACAGGACAGGTGCTCGCACTCTAATATCTACCACGACAACAAGTGGTTGAGTGAATCGAGCAACAATATGACTAACGACGACTTAACCAAATGTAAGCCCAACAGTCGTTAGTATACAACGTGCAAGTATGGTGCATGTTATACGATGCACAAACAACCGGAGAAATAGCGATGCAATAAAATCCAACGAATACACGATGCATCAATATAATCAACCGGAAATCAAAACCAACGATTATGCACCTACACTACTGGGTAGGGTATTTCTAATGCCAAAATAAACCTATCTGTGTGTAATGGACTTCTAAGTACTCGCGTACAAGCGACACTTTACAGAATAGAAAACCAATAGAGGACTGTACAGATATGAATTTGGGAACACTCGAAGATCAACGAAGAATAAGTCTCAACGGCGATGTTTTAAATAACGATAAAGAACAAGGTCAAACAACCTATCAGACATAATATAGCCATGCTATTAAGGTAAAAAAACTACTCGAGTACAAAGGAGAAGTACCCGTCTTTTATTATAGAAGTGTCTGAAAGAACCTCCTCGACCAACACACGCAACCGTTCAATGTCCTGTATCAAGGACTAGAGTTAAGCTATTTAGACAACTAATTAAAGTAGCTACACTAACTACCAAATATAATTAGGTCTACAACCCTAACACAAATTGTAAATCTAAACTTGCAATCTCATTTGTTTTGTGTATGCAACCATGAAATTGTCAATGATCAATACTTCCAATTCACATGAGGAATTATAATTATAATGCTTACCTAGTGTTTCATTATCAATTATGAATGAGGAAGTGATCGAGTAAACCTCATGTGACTTGTAAGTTGGATTTCAGTTCACAATCTGAATATATCACCTACTATAACTCTCCACCAGCAAATCATGATTACAAGAATATAACATTTCTGCTACGAAACTAAATTTGCATGTATCAAAGACGACAATACTTTTGTTATTTCCAGCGAACTACTAAAACATTAATCATCCTACCAAATACTAAAATAGACAGCCTTACCTAGGTAACTACGGCGATACTCGGCTCCTCCGGCGAAGGCTCGCGGCAACATTAATTGGGGCTCGGCAACCTCCCAACCCAGAAACAAGAAGTTCCAAGGCCAAACCTAGCACTTGCACACCACCCTCTACTTCAAGTTCGGCTGCTCCGATCCAACATGAGACACCATTAAGGGAGAAGAAGGACTACCCCTCTTTCAATCGCCAGCAGTGGACAATTTCAGCAAGGGAAGACAACTATGCAAGGTGAAGTTTTCGATCTCCACACGGCTTCAACCAGTTCAAGGAGAAGAGAAGAAGAGGCTAGGGCATGGCTTGCGCGATCGGCTAGGGTACTGCTCGGCGTCGGAACTAGCAAAAGAGAAGTGGAAGGAGAAGTTGGGAGAAGTCTTGGTAGAGGGCTCGGCGTCGGGAGGCCGGCGGTCGTTCGCGTGAGGGCCTGGCGGTCGTTCGCGTGAGGGCTCAGCGGTGCCGGGTGTAGAACCGTAGGGTCGGGGAAGAGAAACGGAAAGAAATGAAATGGGGGAGGAAGTTAGGGCTTGGTTTTTAAATAGTTTTTTTAAGCAGTTTTACATAAAAGCCCTCCAAGTTTGGGAAATTACAACTAAGCCCTTTAAAATTTACAACTAAACCCTTTAAAATTTCAGGATTTAACATTGCTGGTTCAGAGAAGCTACTATCCGGAATGAAAGTGGGCCTGCTGGTAAGTGGAGTGATCTCTCCATTTCTAACCCAAAGTGGAAAGGGAAAGTGGTTGATCAGAGGTGGAGGAAGTGAGTTCGCCTCTTCTAACGTGAAAAGGAGGTGGAGGCTTGATAACCAATTTTTGTATCGCAACAATTTGATTTCAAATATTTCTTACAAATTCTTTCAAGTTAATATAGTGCAAGAAAGAAAACCCTAGTTCATTTCACTAGAACCTCCCTACAAAGTTATAATCCTAGATCGGCATTTGAGGTGCGTAAATTATTATAAAATTTTTTACCAGATCTTACTTCTAAGCTAGATGTGAAGTAAACTATTCCCTAATTGCTAAGAAAGAAATTTAATGAATCTACTCAAGAATGAAATTGAGCTAACAGAATCTCAAATGAGAAAGAAATACATATCTAAACATGAACAGAATAAAAGACAGCAAAACATAGTAGTATCCAATCGAATAGTAACCAGAATCACCCTCTAACCAATGATATTTTGATTCAATATCTAACATCGTGAATCCGTATGAAGCATTCAAAACAACCCTAATTACAACAAACTTCAAAGGAATCATAATGAGACATTCGACAAAGATGAAATACAAGTTAATGATTCAATAAAAGATGGGAAGCAATCTAAAATCAGATGTAATTTGATTAAGCCTTCCCATGAGCTGGGGCTTCCCCAAGCACTCAATGGTTACCATCTACCTCCATGCTAGCAATTCCAGAACAGAATAGTGCTCAACTTACTACCAGGAAAAATCAATCGAAGACCTTTAGCAGAGTAGGAGAGCTCCGGTGGCAAAGGATCGTAGCAATGCAAGGAAAATAGACCCGTTCAAACCGTCAATCTTCTCCTCCAAGACGCCATCCTCTCCTCCCTGGTTTCGTCTTCATCCCTCCTTCGCTTTCCATTTTTTCCTTCTCATCTCCTCATCAGTTTCCTTTTCCATTCATCTCAGACCCCATCAATGGCTGAAAACCGTCTAGGTCCAATCCAACAGTCGTATCACTCCCAATTCAAATCCAAAAGCTCTAGATCCTGATCTGCGGTAGTGATCTGCTCTTCCTTGTGCTTGGATGATTCAGATCATCATAGATGGCTTAAATCTACTCAAATTTGAATGAACGGTCCAGATTAATCCAAATCTTGATTTCCTCCATTGAACCTAGATTTGAGTCCAAATTGAGTCCGATTTAAGTTGGGTCCTTGATCCCTTAATGCCTACAATAATATTACTCAATTATTAGCACCAAATACCGTAAATATAACATGATTTATGATCAAGTCCAATAATGAGTCTATCTCATAAAATGCAACATAATCATGGATTTAACACATAAAGAGATTGGAAAACATGGATATAACAGTCTAAAGAAAATGCACCAAAATGATGATTATCAATTCCCCCACACTTATTCTTGCTCGTCCCGAGCAAGCAAGGAAACTAAGAAACAACTAGAGATAATCTCCATAACAACTTCCTAACAATACCTTGATGATAACAAGAGTAAATTACCTAGGACCACCAAATTCGTGAAGACCAAAAACATTCTCAAGTCCCATATTTCACTAGTCAATGAGCATGGGGGCATCAAACTACCTGAATGAACCAAGCATGAAAAGTGTCTCACAAGATAGCATCTCATCTCTAGCCCTCAAGAGCATGTGTAAAGGGGGAGCTCCACTCAAGGCTACTCATAACATTTCACTATCATAAGCTTGTTTATTTTCTACTTCTCCACCATTGTAAACACATAGCATGCATAAATCAAAAGGATTTATTAAGATTTGAAATGGAATTAAAGAGAATCTAACTGAAACAAACAAAATGGAAGGAAAGGAAATTTAATGTAAAAGTGAGAGTGTTGGAAGAATAAACTTGATGAGTTACCCAACTCGAGGTGCTACAAAGAACAAATCCCAGTGGATTATGAGCACTTGGAAAGCAAAGAATACCATTCGTCCATGATAGAACAAGAGATTAAATCGCTCCTCTTCAATTTGATACTCTTCCTTGTGCCACTATTTTCATGAATTTTTTATCTCTGTGATGTGCAAAATCTAGGGTTCTAAGAGGTTTTTAAGATGAGATTAGTCCTGCAATCTAGCAACTATTCGCACTCCTGCTACTATTTAAGCAATCAGTTTCCAAGGTTCAAATTCAACATAATACTCGTATTTCAAAGCTCCAGAACTTGGCAAGCAATCAGATTAAGAAATCCTGATGCTTCAGACTTTAAGGAATTTAAGCTTGGATCATATCAAGTTTAGTTTAAGGAAGGATTACATTTGACACTAGATTGATTGAAGCTTTAATTCAAAGCAATGCGGATCAGGAACAGCTTCAGTAGTTGGCATGAAATAGGATTTTGTTAGTGCAGTTTCTGGTCCTGTCAAGTTTTTTTTCCTATTATCAACTGATGCAACATAATGCTTCCTTTCAGAATCTGAGTAACACTCTCCACATAAACTAAGAAAACTCAAGGCTAAAATTAAATTTTAAGTTTCAACCATTCAGAGATCAAATTTCAAGATCAATCTAGGAAATCAGGTTCAGCAACCATGCCAAAGAGCTTCAGAAATGTAGCCTATTTCTGGGCATCTGCTACTTCAAACCTTGGTTTTAGAATCTATAAAGTGAGGTAATTCCAGATTGTGTCATGGAGATTCCAACTTAACAAAAACTCCCATTTATCACTGAAATAATAAGAGGTTGAATTCTAACTTTGGCTGCTCAGATTCAACACATTAACTTGGTAATAAACAGGGCTTGGAGGTAAGAACTGATGCAATCAATTCCCAAATCAACCTCTTGTGTTTAGCTGTGTCATTTTAGAGATTCAGAGTTAGAATTTGAGTTTAATAGAGTTCCAAGAACCTCCTAGTAGCCACACCATTCTCTAATTACTGTAGTCATTCATCTTATACACTTACACCACTCTATCCATCATACCACTCCAAATTTTGCAACCGTTGGTTTCAATCCCTTCTATTTCTCTGTACATACTGATCAAAATTCTAGAAATTTGAACAAGATCAGAAAAAAACACCAAATGACCATAATAGGGCATGCACTAATTCTGAAATTATCATCAGAATAAAAATGCAATAGGGCTTGGTAAACACATATTCAACTTGATTCATACTTCTTCAAATTTCAGACTTCAGATCATGCTTATCCATGCTTTCTTTTCACTTTTTTTTTTGGCTGATCGTAACATCCATTTTAGTCTTCTTTCTTGAAATGCTTAAACTTACATTGTCATCCAAATGGAGAAATTTCTGATTGGGGTTGCCAAGATTTGGCACACTATAGATTAGCTTCCATCCTTGCCCTATGTATCACTATTCCTTATCATGCAGTAATCCCTTCAATGCTACTTCCCAACCACTACATGCATTCACTAAGATGCGCTCATCAATTGGGAACTTCCATTGTCTATCACATATGTTGGTGCAAGTTGCATCAATGATGTTCTCCTCTAAGTGTTTTAATATTTGACAATACACTTAAGTCAGTGATACATTAAACAGACAAAGGGGAGCAAAGGAGAAGTAACCAAAGTGAAGAAAAGTCCTAGTTAACCTAGGCACTAAGTCCTGATCGAGGATTGGGCACTAAGTCCAGGCAAGGGCTGGGCACCGAAGACCTGCTCGGAAGGTGGGCACTAAGTCTTGGTCGGGGACTGGGCAAGAAGACATGGCCGAAGGTTGGGCACCGAAGACCTGGTTCGGGGAATTGGGCACGAAGACCTGGCCGAGGGTTGGGCACGGAAGTCCTAGACTTAGGGTTTGGGCACGAAGTCTTGGTCCGAGGGACTGAGCAACTTAGCTGAGCGATGACTAAGGACAGGAGTAGAGACGGGTCAGGGTTTGAGCGTCTCGAGGTCCGGAAGTATCGGAAGCTAAGCAAAAGTCCACCCGAAGGACTGGGTGGCAACCGTCTCCTGAAAGGAGTAAGTGAAAGGCGCGTTCTCGGGGGTGGGAACTTACGCCGGTTCGACCTAGGGTTTCATGGAAATCCGAAGTCAGAACCAAGTCCTTAAGGTCAAGAATGTGTGTATATTTGCTTTGTATTTTTGTATCTTGCAGGTACCTAGAATGGAAGACAAAGCAAGCAAATAACATACATTGGGGCTGGAAACCAGCCAAGCAGGGCGCCCGGGATGATGGGGGTGCCCCCAGTCAAAAGGAAAAACCAGTTTAGTTGGAAACCAGCCAAGTAGGGCGCCCGGGATGATGGGAGTGTTAGTGATATGAGAGAAGTGTCCTAAGGCAATCGCCTTATGATTGTAATCATTTATTCTAATAAATGAATATTCACTATTTGAGTATACATGTTTGTGTATTTGATTGAGATCTTAAACTCATTTACTGAATGTCCGCAATACAATTCACAGCATGAGAGAATTTGTGATGAATTCACAACTAGTGATTATCTCTACATGTGCAATTGTGAAGTATTGAAATTGTCCCTAGTCGATGAATTGATAAATACGGACACTATCAATTCTGTTAAGACTAACATGGGTTATTCTCTAATCAGCTGATTCTCACTGCCTGGTGACATTGAGATGTCCGGAGATAAACATGAATGCTAGTTAAGGGAACTAGTTCATTGGAGTGACTGGTTGTAAAACATCATATGGTAGTCTACATAAAGATATGCCAATGAAGTTCTTACTGCAGCTTAAGTGCGATATTCCTTTGACTTGCGGTGGTCAAGTCATCTTGGTCATGGAGACTTATACTTTGACATCTTAAGCAAGCATCTCCAAGGAGGTGTGGACCCAGGATGATTGGGTATAAGCCGAAGTGCCCGAAGATGTATGAACAGCCTACAAAGGATTCACCACTCCTTGCAAGGAGATGTATACCCGATGCCTATAGTCGGATTGTTACTCGAAGCCTCTGGCCAGAGCATGACATATTCAGAGTATGAATCTCTTAAATACATGAGAGTAATTAGAATCCGTAGGACGAGAAAACGTTACTTGGGCTAGGTGTGGCGTAGTCAGCCTAGTGGGGACTGACACACATAGACCATATCCTGAACCAAGTGGGTATAAGATGGTGAAGGGAATGGGGCACGATTCATTATAGCTGCTGAAGGGTTTCAGAATTGTTTCTGAGGTCAACCGTTGATCTTTCGATTAATTGGGGATCATGATGTACTACTAGGTGCCACTCATGATCGTTCTATAATTGATTAATTATAGACGACCAACATAAATCGAAAGCCTATTTAGTCACACGCACTACGAGTAATCTGAGGGATTTAAAACGAGTTGAAAATTAGATTTTTCAATCAAGAGAGATTAAGTTTGGTTGAGCCAAACGATAAGTCGAATCTGATTTTTTCAGAGACGCATCGGAAGCGTAAAATGGCTAAGTCTTTTGAAGACTTAATAGATGAATTAAATAAGTTTAATTCATTGGGGCTTAACTTGGATGGGCCGGCCAAAGAGGGCCTCCATCTTCTTTGCTTGGCCGGCCACAACAAAGGGAGAGAACCAAGTTTTTGGTTCAATTTATAAAATAAACCAAGTGTGGTTTGTTTTATAAAATTATGGATGATATAAATTTTTATATAATAAACCAAGGTTTGGTTTATTGAAATTAAAATGAACCATGGATTGATTTATTTTATAAAATCAATCATGGATTGATTTACAATGATAACAAAATTTATTCCATAGAAGAGGAGAGAAAGAGAGGGAGAGAGAGTATGCCTTCATCTCTTCGATTATCACCCAAGCCTTGCCTTGGGTCCTTTATATAGTGGCCTCTCAACCATCAAGCCTCTCAAATATGAAATAACATATTCCATCATGCCAAGATTGATTTTATATCATGGTTAAAATCATATTTTAATTCATGATAAAAAATCAATCAAGTCTCTTCTCTCCTATGGAATAAATTTTCTTATCATGGTAAATCAATCCATGATTGATTTTATAAAATAAATCAATCCATGGTTCATTTTAATTTTCATGAAAAATAAACCAAACCTTGGTTTATTATATAAAAATTTATATCATCCATAATTTTATAAAACAAACCACACTTGGTTTATTTTATAAATTGAACCAAAAACTTGGTTCTCTCCCTTTGTTGTGGTCGGCCAAGCAAAGAGGATGGAGGCCCTCTTTGGCCGGCCCATCCAAGCCAAGCCCCAATGAATTAAACTTATTTAATTTATCTATTAAGTCTTCAAAAGACTTAGCCATTTTACGCTTCCGATGCGTCTTTGAAAAATTCAGATTCAACTTATCATTTGGCTCAACCAAACTTAATCTCTCTTGATTGGAAAATCCAATTTTCAACTCGTTTTAAATCCCTCAGATTACTCGTAGTGCGTGTGACTAAATAGGCTTTCGATTTATGTTGGCCGTCGAATTAATCAATTATAGAACGATCATGAGTGGCACCTAATAGTACATCATGATCCCCAATTAATCGAAAGATCAACGGTTGACCTCAGAAACAATTCTGAAACTCTTCAGCAGCTATAATGAATCGTGCCCCATTCCCTTCACCATCTTATACCCACTTGGTTCAGGACATGGTCTATGTGTGTCAGTCCCCACTAAGCTGACTACGTCATACCTAGCCCAAGTAACGTTTTCTCGTCCTACGGATTCTAATTACTCTCATGTATTTAAGAGATTCATACTCTGAACATGTCATGCTCTGGCCAAAGGCTTCGAGTAACAATCCGACGATAGGCCTCGGGTATACATCTCCTCGCAAGGAGTGGTGAATCCTTTGTAGGTTGTTCAAACATCTTCAGGCACTTCGGCTTATACCCAATCATCATGGGTCCACACCTCCTTGGAGATGCTTGCTTAAGATGTCAAAGTATAAGTCTCCATGACCAAGATGACTTGAACACCATAAGTCAAAGGAACATCGCACTTAAGCTGCAGTAAGAACTTCATTGACATATCTATATGTAGACTACCATATGAAATTTTACAACCAGTCACTCCAATGAACTAGTTCCCTTAACTAGCATTCATGTTTATCTCCGAACATCTCAATGTCACCAGCCAGTGAGAATCAGCTGATTAGAGAATAACTCATGCTAGTCTCAACAGAATTGATAGTGTCCGTATTTATCAATTCATCGACTAGGGACAATTGCAATACTTCACAATTGCACATGTAGAGATAATCACTAGTTGTGAATTCATCACAAATTCTCTCATGCTGTGAATTGTATTGCGGACATTCAGTAAATGAGTTTAAGATCTCAATCAAATACACAAACATGTATACTCAAATAGTGAATATTCATTTATTAGAATAAATGATTACAATCATAAGGCGATTGCCTTAGGACACTTCTCTCATATCACTAACAAACTCTCACTTGGCCTAACGACAATCGCTACGGTACCCAATACCACAGGCTCTAACATGACCCTCAAACTTGCTTTGAGGCAAGGTCTTAGTTAAAGGATCCGCTAAATTCCTTTCAGTGGGAATTTTCTCAATTTTTATATCATTCCTACTTATAATCTCTCTGATCAGATGATAGCGGCGAAGCACATGTTTGGATCGCTGATGAGACCTTGGTTCCTTTGCTTGTGCAATAGCTCCATTGTTGTCGCAATAAACCGGTATTGCTTCATCAATGGTTGGAACCACACCAAGTTCTGAGACAAACTTCTTGATCCAGACTACTTCCTTTGCTGCTTCCGAAGCTGCAATACATTCCGCTTCCGTGGTAGAATCCGCTACGGTATCTTGCTTGGAACTCTTCCAACTTATTGCGCCTCCATTCAAAATAAATACGTATCCGAACTGAGATTTGGAGTTATCCTTATCTGTCTGGAAACTGGCATCTGTATACCCACGTATTACCATATCACCTTCTCCATATATTAGGAACACATCCTTAGTATTTCTTAAGTACTTGAGGATTGTCTTGACAGCCGCCCAATGATCCATTCCTGGATCAGACTGGTATCTGCTTGTGACACTCAGAGCATACGATACATCGGGCCTAGCACATAACATAGCATACATGATAGATCCTATCGCGGATGCATAAGGAATCTTATTCATGCAAATCCTCTCGTCTTCTATGCACGGACACATAGACTTCGAAAGGTTGATCCCATGCCTGATGGGAAGGTAACCTTTCTTGGATTCCGACATGCTAAACCTTTCTAGCACTCGGTCTATATATGTAGACTGCGAAAGACCAAGCAACCGTTTTGATCTATCTCTATAGATTCTAATCCCAAGGATATAGGTTGCTTCTCCCAGGTCTTTCATGGAGAAAGTTTTGGACAACCAAATTTTAACTGACTGTAAGACTAATATATCGTTTCCTATAAGTAATATGTCATCGACATATAACACTAGGAATACGACTGCACTCCCACTAACCTTCTTGTACACACAAGGTTCGTCAGGATTTTGTGAGAAATCAAACTCTTTGATTGTCTCATCAAAACGGATGTTCCAGCTCCTGGATGCTTGCTTTAGTCCATATATGGATCGTCGAAGCTTGCATACTTTGGTTTTATTAATCGATGTGAAACCTTCAGGTTGTATCATGTATACATCCTCAAGCAAGTTTCCATTAAAGAAAGATGTTTTCACATCCATTTGCCATATCTTATAATCATAATGAGCTGCTATGGCCAGGAGCATCCGAACGGATTTAAGCATAGCTACTGGCGAATAGGTTTCGTCATAATCAATTCCTTGTTTCTGACGATATCCTTTTGCCACTAATCTAACCTTAAAGGTAACAACATTACCTTCCATGTCGGTTTTCTTCTTGAAAACCCACTTGCACCCTATGGACTTAATCCCTTCAGGTGGGTTAACCAAGTCTCATACTTGATTTTTGTACATGGAATCCATTTCCGACTTCATGGCTTCAAGTCATTTATCCCTTTCTGAATTTTTCAGAACATCTTCATAACTGATAGGTTTGTCATCGTTAATGAGTAACACGTCGTTCGATTCTCTTATGAGAAATCTGTATCTCTCTGGAATATTGCGTGTCCTATCAAACCTACGAAGAAGTGGTGTTGTTTTAGGTTCAACTGATAGCTCATCATTATGAGTTATTGGTTGTGGGTCTAGACTAGGTGTCTCTGTAATGTCTATTGGAGTTTCTTGAACTTCTTCAAGTTCAATGCTACTCCCACTGTTTTCTTGTAAAAGAAATTCTTTTTCTAGAAATACAGCATGCCTTGAAACAAACACCTTTTGTTCCAAGGGATGATAGAATTGGTAACCCTTCGTTTCCTTAGGGTATCCAATAAATAGACATTTATCAGACTTAGCATCCAATTTGTCTGATACAGTCCGCTTTACATAAGCAGGACGACCTCATATCTTTAGGTGAGATAAATGAGGTTTCTTACTATTCCACGTCTCATATGGAGTAGTAGAGACTACCTTGGTCGAGACTCTGTTTAGTAAGTAAACAGCTGTCTTAAGCGCATAGCCCCAAAAGGATTTTGGAAGAGTTGCATGATTCATCATAGATCTAATCATGTCCATCAAGGTTCGGTTACGCCTCTCAGATACACCATTATGCTGTGGTGTATATGGCAGAGTCCATTGAGACAATATCTCATTGTCCCTAAGATAATCTTGAAACTCTTGACTTAAGTATTCACCACCCCGATCGGATCGAAGTATCTTAATACTTTTGTCAAGCTGTTTCTCTACTTCACTTCTAAACTCTTTGAATTTCTCAAAAGCTTCAGATTTGTGTTTCATTAAGAACACATACCCGAATCGTGAGTGATCATCGATAAAGGTAATGAAGTAGCTATAGCCTCCTTGTGCAAGAGTTGACATTGGTCCACATACATCAGTATGTATTAGACCAAGCAATTCTCCCACTGGTTTACCTTTTTCGGAAAAGGGTAATTTGGTCATCTTGCCTTTTAAGCATGATTCGCATGTATCAAATGAACCGGGTTCAAATGATTCCAAAATTCCACATCGGTGTAATTTGGTCATGCGTTTCTTACTTACATGGCCAAGACGATAATGCCACATATAGGAGTCTATTTGATTATCTATTGGAGCACGTTTGTTGCTAACTTCGATATTGAAAACGTCACCGGATAAATCTAATGTGTAGATACCATTGCATAAAGTTCCGGTCCCATAAAGAACACCATTTAAAGTTATGTAACAGCAATTGTTACTAAAAGTTAAATGATAACCCTTTTCATTCAAGCATGAAATAGATACAATGTTCTTTATTAACGAAGGAACAAAATAACAATTATCCAATTCTAAGACAAGTCCAGTAGGGAGCTTTAGCAAATATGTTCCGATGGCTACAGCAGCAATCTTTGCTCCATTTCCAACTCGCAAATTCGCTTCTCCCTTAACGAGTCTTCTTCTATTCCTTAGCCCCTGTATGTCATTACATTTATGTGAGCTACACCCAGTATCAAGTACCCAGGTGTCCGAGGAAATAGAGTGACATTCAATAACGAAGATACTTGAAGAGGATGGGGCATTGGATGCCTTCTTCTTCAAGGACTCAAGATAAACCTTGCAGTTTCTTCGCCAGTGGCCCTCCTTGCCGCAGTGATGGCAAGTGCCTTTTGGTGCCTTTTCAATCTTTTTGGCCTTTTTTTTCCTTCCCTTATTTTGTTCTTTGGGCTTCCTCTTAGAGTCTTTCTTTGAGAAACCAACTAACAGTACCGTCTTCTGATCCTGCTTTACAGAAGGCTCTACAGTCTTCAGCAGGTTAAGCAACTCAGGAATGGTAGTCTCCAGTTTGTTCATCCGATAGTTCATCACAAACTGTGAATAACTCTTGGGCAAACAATTCAGAATTATGTCAATACTTAGTTCGTGATCCATTGCAAATACGAGTGTGCCTAGTCACTCAATATACCCCAACATCTTCAACACAAACTATGAAACAGAAGTGCCTTCCTGCATCCTAGAGGTGAAGAGGAGTCTAGAGACCTCAAACCTTTCGGATCTCGCCTGCTCGTCAAACAGCTCATGAATATGGAAGACGATGGTATGAGCATCCATATGCTCATGCTGCTTTTGTAGCTAAGGTACCATAGCGGCCAGCATGATGCAACTCGCAAGTTCAGAATCGGCCACATGTTTCTGATAGGCCACTAACTGGTCTGGAGTTGCATCTTCAGGAGGATGGTTGGGAAGTTGTTCTTCAAAGACATAAGCAAGCTTTTCTGCCTTGAGGAGTATCCTCAGGTTTCGAAGCCAGTCCATGAAGTTTGGCCCAGTCAGCTTATTGGTGTCCAAAATGGAAGGCAAATTCAGATAAGACATGATCAGGTGATTATCCTAGAAATACAAATTGAGGTTATGTGATGAGAATGATAAAGAATGCATCAATATACATTAATTAAATCTTATTTATTTTTCGAATTGAATAACCCTTTTTATCAATTCGGGAGATCATAGGAACATCTCCAAATAGGTTGATATCCAACCATAGATAAGAACAACCATGGCTAGAGTCCATCAAGTTATTCTTAGCTATGAAGGTAGGTAATTATACCGATTACATATTATACATATGTAACTATCACATTATGCTATCAACTAATTGAATGTTTGCATAAAATCATTGGGTTGTTAACTCATTAACAAGTATGCAGGGATAAGGTTTGATCGAGTTTTTAGGGGCGCCCCCGACGTCCAGGGCACCCCCAGGAGTGCTATAAAAGGGGCCTCGACCCCTCTGCTTCAAACACAACTGCTAAGAGCGATCCTGATCATTCTGACCGACGACAATGCACTAAAGATGAGGCTCTATGACCGGGAGGCTCCAGCAGGAAGTGCGCGGCACTTCGGAGGTCCAGATCGGCCGAGTTTTAGATTCTTGTTCGGTTTGCTTTTATTTGTTCCGTACTTAACTTTCAATATTGTTGCTTGTAACCATACACTGTAAGACGTGTTTTCTCCACCTCCGGAAATTCCGAAAAGGAGACCAATAGTGGACTCATGCCGAGTACATAGGCCTTGGACGTACTGACCCTGGGGAGTTGGGAACCAAGTAAATAAATCCCGCTGCGTCCTTGTGTATTGTTTTTCTTTTTCTGTTTTACTTTTCCGCTGTGCTACTAACTCTAATCTTAGAACGTTCGAAAGATTTACGAAGTTTACCGACAATTTTTTAACGGTCGATATTCACCCCCCCTCTATCGACGACACCGATCCTACAATTGGTATCAGAGCTAGGCCGCTCTTCACCGGACTAACCGCCGACGGAGCAACGACGCCAGGAGTTGAGGGGGAGCCTAGGGATGAATCAGGTACATTTTAATTTTAAATGTCAAATTTTAAATTCCATATTATATGCTTCACGTGCAGGGAGAGAGAGCACTATAAAAATCAGTGCCCTACTCGTAAGACTCGGTCTACACCACCGGCGGCAAAGGAGACACCAGCGCCAGGAGTCCAGAGGAACAAGGACTACATCAGATGCTTCAAATGCGAGAAGTACGGATACTACAAGAACCAGTGTTCGGCGAAGGTACGTAAGATTTATGTTCCAAAGATTTTACAAATTTTTGCACTGCCTTGTGATAATTTAGTTAATTTTTCTGATAAATTAGATGTACTGCATAGTAGAATTAACATTTTGCATGTCAAATTAGAAAATGCAGATATGACTAAAGTATCAGAAATTAATTATTTAATTCAGAACATCAATTCAGTAATTTCTAAAATAAATTATCATAACTTTGATTCT
Source organism: Boesenbergia rotunda (assembly GCA_024364735.1). NCBI lineage: Eukaryota > Viridiplantae > Streptophyta > Magnoliopsida > Zingiberales > Zingiberaceae > Boesenbergia > Boesenbergia rotunda. The sequence goes on from JAGFNQ010009471.1 coordinate 66,151, forward strand.
GATAATTTTAATTCTGATAACTTTAATTCTAGTAACTTTAATTCTGATAATTTTAATTCAGATAAATTAAATCCTAAGGATAAATCCAAATTTGAAAATCCTAAGGATAACTCTGAATTCAAAAATCTTAAGGATAATTCTGAATTTGAAAATCCTTTAGATAATTTTGAATTCAAATTTGAAAATCCGTTGTATAACTCTGAATTCAAATTCAAGAATTCTAAAGATAACTCTGAAATTAGTGAAGATAATTCTGGAGATAATCCTGAAATTATTTTTGAGGATAAAAATGATTTTATTAAAAATCTTGAGGATAATGAAGATGAAATTCTCCTAGATAATAACTTAATTATAGATAATCTTGAAAATTATTACAAAACTTTAATTAGTGCCCCAAATTACTCCTCCTACTTTGAGAATACTAAAAGATATAATTTTGAGGATGAGGAGGATATGAGACTATCTAAGATAAAGACTATAATTAATAAAGTTCACAAAGATTCAAATAAATCAAAATTATTAGAAAAACTTGAAAAGATAGATAAAGATGAAGAAGAAATTTTTGAAATAATGAAAATGATGAATTTAAAAATAATGAAAATGATGAATTTAAACCCATAATTATTAATTAATCATTTCAACCTTAATTATTCAAATCTTAATTAATTCAAATAAATTCAATTAATTCAAATTAATTCAAATAAACTCAAATTAATTCAATTAATTCAAATTAGTTCAAATAAATTCAATTAATTCAAATTAATTCAAATAAACTCAAATTAATTCAATAAATTCAAATTAAATTCAAATTCAATTAAATTCAAATTAAATTAAATTCAAATTAAATTAAATTCTAATTAAATTAAACTCAAATTAAATTCAAATTAAATTAAATTCAAATTAAATTCAAATCTTAATTAAATTAAATTCAAAATAAATGCAAATTAAATCCTAATTAAATTAAATTAAATCAATTTAATTCAATTAAATCTTGATTAATTCGAACTTAAATTAATTCAAATTAAATCTTAATTAACTCATATTAGTTAGATCTTACTTACTTTAAATTCAAATTAATTCTATTAATAACTTAATCTTAATTAATTCAAATTCAATTAATTCAACATCAATTAATTCTTAATTAATTAGTCCTTAATCAATATATTCTTCAATTAATCTTTAAATAAATTAAACTTGAACTAAAATAACATTTTACCCAAACTATAACAATTAAAATTAATAACACTAAATATGTCAAAGTGGGTTGACATATTCGCGGATTCACACGGCATGTATCAAATCGGGAATTTGATACATCTTTAGAAACGTAATTAAAATGCTTTGGACTTATTTGAATCATGCATAATTGTCATGTCATGCATTTGCTATTTCTTTTAAATATATGACATGTCATTCATATTTAAATTTTATGCATAATTTAGAACGGCTGTAGGAAAAAGAATAATTGAAATTTGATCAACCTAGTATTAGGTGGAGGTGAGATGATAGTACGTTAGGGAAGCCTTTTTGGTGGAACTAGCCGAAGCTACCGATCCAAAACCTAAACTAGTTAGACCAAAATCTTTCAAAAAGTAACTTAAAGATGAATTTTCTATAAAAGGCTTTGTCAAGGAAAGGGTTGATGATCCAATAAGGCTACAGCTAAAGAAGGTCTAGTGTCTCGCCAAGACCTGGAAGCTAATTACTGAAAATCAAATTCACTTTACTATTGCTAGATTTGAATCTAACACAAGCTTCAATTAAAATCTTAGATTTAATAATAAATTAAGAAAAATGATTCAAGCATCTCACAATACACCTATAAGGCAACCATGCTTGTTGTATTGATATATCTAAAATGGGTGAAATGTTAAGGACTAATGAATTGAAAAAAAATTTTCAAAATTATTTTTTCAAAATTGTTAGAATATTTTTCTAAAAATATATTTTCAAAATAGTGCTTCAACATAATAATGTTTTTATGGAATTCATGCTTATCTGATTGATTATACATAGTATACATTTTTCAAAAGTATATCTTTTCAAAAATTGTTTGACTCACTCAGTTAGACACAAGCCTCCTAGGACAACACTAAAGTTCCTTAAGGAACTTACATAGAGTCAAATGATGTTGGGTACAGGGGGAGTGTTTTCACTCTTTTAATTTTTTTTCGAAAACTGCGCCTTAATTTCTATTACATATGTTTTCAAAAAAACTTATACTTTAAAAATTATCTTCTTCCCAAATTGTGATTTCAAATTCTATCTTCCTAAAAATTGGTGTTCATTTGATTTTGATAAACCCTAAAGACACAGAGGAAAGTCCACTTCATGATCTAAAAGGACTCCTAGGATGTGTCAGATTTAGTGGGAGTCTGAGTCAATCTTCTGACAAGCTTTACATTATTTATGTTGAAAATTATTAGATTATTCTTTTGATCTGAATCAAACCTTAAGACTCGGAGGAAGAGTACTTGTGGTCAACAAGCTTCCCAGGACTGAGTCAAGTTTAGGGGGAGGTCAAATTAAAAGAATTATTTAATAACATGTTTTCTTGAACTATATCTTCAAAATCTTGCTAAAAACATAAGTATTCTTTCGAAATACTATCATTTTTTTCCTTAAAAATACCAGTATTTTCAAAAATTCATATGGTTTTGATCAATTTGAAAAAAAGGGGGTGTTTATCTTGAGTTTGGAAAATCTTCCAGGACACTTAGGAAAATGTCCTTGTAGTCAACAAGGTTTCCTATGATTGTGTCAGACTAGAAGATAAACCAAATCAAGTATTATGACATCAAAAATTTATACATGTACTTACATCCTATTATTCTATTTTTCAGAAGTTGTGTGACTTATGAAATTATTTACTTGAGTTTGAAAATTTTCCAGGACACTTAGGAAAATGTCCTTGTAGTTAACAAGATTTCCTAAGATTGTGTCAGACTGGAAAAGAAACCTAGTCAAGTAAAATATTATGTTTTCAAAATGCATAATACTTTTCAAAAATTACTTATACTTTTCAAAGTCTCATCTTTTTCAAAAATAGTTAGTACTTGCAAAACATGTATAATATTTTTCAGAAAAACTTATATTTTTCAAAATATCTTTCAAAAAATGCATCATATCTTTCAAAGTACTTGCACCTTTCAAAACTCATAGTATTCTTTCAAAAATACGGTATTTTCCCCAAAAAAATGCAATATTGTTTAAGTTTTCTAAGATCAAAATATGTAAGTACTTAGTTTTATGCTATGTCTTCAAAAATTTATACTAAGTATTTTCAAAAAGAACCAAATATTCTCATTGTTGGCGCAAGTATTTCTGGTGATTTTTTTTATGTATGACAAAGGGGGAGAGGTGTGCTTAAGTTAGAAATTTTTTCGGTTTCTCTCTTACCAAAGGATTAATTAATCAAAATGTTTTTCAAAATGGGAGAGAGTGAAAGTTAGAAATTTTTTATTATTTTTCCCAGAGGATCAAAAATCATTTTTTTTGTTTGATCCCAAGGATAGTAAGTTAGCCCCTTAACCAATCTAACTTAAGTTATTATCAAGCATCAAAAAGGGGGAGATTGTTGATGCAAGTTGCATCAATGATGTTCTCCTCTAAGTGTTTTAATGTTTGACAATACACTTAAGTCAGTGATACATTAAACAGACAAAGGGGAGCAAAGGAGAAGTAACCAAAGTGAAGAAAAGTCCTAGTTAACCTAGGCACTAAGTCCTGATCGAGGATTGGGCACTAAGTCCTGGCAAGGGTTGGGCACCGAAGACCTGCTCGGAAGATGGGCACTAAGTCCTGGTCGGGGACTGGGCAAGAAGACCTGGCCGAGGGTTGGGCACCGAAGACCTGGTTCGGGGAATTGGGCACGAAGACCTGGCCGAGGGTTGGGCACCGAAGTCCTGGACTTAGGGTTTGGGCACGAAGTCTTGGTCCGAGGGACTGAGCAACTTAGCTGAACGATGACTAAGGACAGGAGTAGAGACGGGTCAGGGTTTGAGCATCTCGAGGTCCGGAAGTATCGGAAGCTAAGCAAAAGTCCACCCGAATGACTGGGTGGCAACCGTCTCCTAAAAGGAGTAGGTGAAAGGCGCGTTCTCGGGGGTGGGAACTTGCGCCGGTTTGACCTAGGGTTTCGTGGAAATCCGAAGTCAGAACCAAGTCCTTAAGGTTAAGAATGTGTGTATATTTGCTTTGTATTTTTGTATCTTGCAGGTACCTAGAACGGAAGACAAAGAATGCAAATAACATACATTAGGCCTGGAAACCAGCCAAGCAGGGCGCCCGGGATGATGGGGGCGCCCCCAGTCAAAAGGAAAAAATAGTTTAGTTGGAAACCAGCCAAGCAAGGCGCCCGTGATGATGGGGCGCCCCCAGTCAAGAGTAAAAAGCAGTCTTTTGTGTGATAAGCAGAATAGGCTCCTATGAGGGCGCCCGGAAGGTCCGGGGCGCCCAAGTTGAAAGCTGCATTTGCTGTTTCGAGTTCGAAACGCAGATAAGCCTTCAAGAGGGTGCCCGGAAGGTCCGGGGCACCCTGGTCAAAGATCTTATCAGCTGCGGCGAGGTCGGCGCAGGGATAAGGTTTGATCGAGTTTTTAGGGGCGCTCCCGACGTCTAGGGCGCCCCCAGGAGTGCTATAAAAGGGGCCTCGCCCTCTGCTTCAAACACAACTGCTAAGAGCGATTCTGATCATTCTGACCGACGACAACGCACTAAAGATGAGGCTCTACGACCGGGAGGCTCCAGGTGGAAGTGCGCGGCACTTCGGAGGTCCAGATCGGTCGAGTTTCAGATTCTTGTTCGGTTTGCTTTTATTTGTTCCGTACTTAACTTTCAATATTGTTGCTTGTAACCATACACTATAAGACGGGGTTTCTCCGCCTCCGGAAATTCCGGAAAGGAGACCAATAGTGGCCTCACGCCGAGTACATAGGCCTTGGACGTACTGACCCTGGGGAGTTGGGAACCAAGTAAATAAATCTCGCTGCGTCCTTGTGTATTGTTTTTCTTTTTCTGTTTTACTTTTCCGCTGTGCTACTAACTCTAATCTTAGAACGTTCGAAAGATTTACGAAGTTTACCGACAAGTTTTTAACGGTCGATATTCACCCCCCCCCCCCTCTATCGACGGCACCGATCCTACAACATATACTTCATTGGAAGTGAAGTTTTAACCTCATCACCGATGAGGCACTCACACTAACATTTCACAGCTTTCTTACCAATAGCAACAGTAATCATTTTCATACTGAACATTAGAACTTGGAGCAATACTGACATCCATGGAAGCACATAGCAGAAACTTCCAAGCTCAGCTTTGAATTCAGAGATCAATTCCAATTTCTTTAGCAGTAATCCGAATTTTCTTTTCATCTTTCACCCTTCCCTGAAAGGGTCTCAATCCATGCTTAAATGGGTTAAATTCCTCCTTTATTCCTGTTAGTACTCTGAACACTTTTAAATTCTGAAATTCCTGTACATAAAATGCACTAGACACAACCTGGTTTCTTTATACAGTAAAACAACTTCCTGGATTTTTTTCTGACTTCGTGAGGTTGAAACTTCCCAATCTTGAAGGCTTGAAAGTTAAAGAACACCATTTGTAATATGAGAACACAAGAGCTTAACTTGAACTCTTCACTTAATCAAATGCTTACAACAAAAACTTGGCACGCTATAGTTCCACTTGAAATTCTTTGTCATTATTCTTCCTCTTGAACCAACACAACTCGATAAGTTGATTGTTGTGGCAGCCTAGTTCTTGTTTTGAGGGGGCCTTTAAGCTGAGATAAATCTTTACATTTCAAGAATTCATACATACCGCATGCCAAAAGGAGTCCAGAAAACAGTTTAAACTTGGAATGCATTTCTAGAATTCATTTGTGGCTAATACTTTTCTGATTCGACCCCAAAGTCTTACTGCCATACTTCAGTTTCCATCTGATTACAGATTACACTCTCTTAAATACAAGCATTTCAATTGTTATAAAACTGAGATGCATAAATCCCTACTGTCCAGGACCGTTTTTCTTAATGAAAATTTGGCACAAAATAGTGTAAACTTGATACAAAGACTTTGCGTTGTTGCTCTACTTCATGAACTGAAACAATCCGTTGAGATGGTTGTCGCCTGTGATTCAGCCAATTTGGTGATTCAACCACAAAGAATTGTGAACCAACTCACTTACTTCCAGCATACTTTGAGGTAGGAACTGCTGACCCCACTTCCAACAGCAAAGATTCTACACAATTCCAATTCTATTTGTTTTTTTTCAGAATTCTCCAGCTTGTGTTCCTGCAATTCTCTACAGAACATCCACAGTACATTCTCTAGGAACAACTTACAGAACTTAAACTCAAATCTCCACAAACTTCAAACAAATAACACCTCCTCCCCCACACTTAGAATTTGGCCGTCTTGGCAAAATAACTCATCAAGTCATTAACCAAACTCTCAAGGAAATAGGGCAAAAGAACATGATAGAAGGCAAAATGTACCATATGGATTATTCGATTAGAATTTGAAAAGAAATCAAAGAATAGGAAAAGGAAATATCCTTCATCATATCCAAGCGTGCATATCTTACTATGGTTTCAAAAAGAAGCAAAGTAAGTTCTAGAGTATCAATTGTCATGAGTGTCATCACACAAAAGAAAAAATCAATAATAGGCAAGAAGGTGGTCCTCACTAGGTAATTTTCTCCATCATACTTAATTCAAAAAAATAGAATCCACCAACATCCTTCTGACTAAATGCAATAAGGATACTCAATCTTATCAATGAATCCGTAATCTGAGGATTAAATTTAATTAGCTCTCTCTACCCTCAAGGCATTATAAAGGAACTCTTATAGGTATAATGCGAAGGAAATCACTAAAGTACAGCATGCAAGAACAGAATGCATCATATGGAGAATTTATTCAAGATCAAATACTATTTAAATTTAACCAACTGCAATAAAAGAAAACAAACTAAAGAAGCAGAATGCAACAGTAATATGCGAACATAAAATACACTCCCCTTCATGTCGGGTATATACCCTCTTGTAATTCCACCACCACCTTCAATCTCTCTTCAACTCCTTCATGGAACACCTTGAGACGGTGTTCATTCACTTTGAAAGTCCTCCCTGTAGGAAACTCTTGTATCTCGACAATACCATAAGGAAAAACATTAGTAACACAAAAAGGACCATCCCATCTAGATTTCAACTTACCTCGTATTAATCTAAGTCAAGAATTAAACAAAAGAACTTTGTCTCCTACACGGAAATTCTTCCTCAAAATCTGCTTATCGTGGAATGCCCTTGTTTTCTCCTTGTAGATCCTAGAGTTCTCATAAGCTTCCAACAGTGTTCTTCTAGTTCTTACAGCTGTAATTTCTTGCAATTCCCAGCTCCTTTCAGATTTAAACTGCATGCGTTAACTGCCCAAAATGCTCGATGTTCCGCCTCAACCGAAAGATGGCAAGCCTTTCCAAAAACAATTTGGAGGGCTGTAAATGAATCAAGCCCCTCGTGAACTAATCGGAGCTTGATTCGATAGAAGCTCATTCGAGCTCGTTTAATAAAGCTCATTAATATTAACGAACCAAACTCAAACTCAGCAGTATTCGGCTCGTTAGCTCATGAACAGGCTCGTTAATAAGCTCGTGAGCTAGTTCGTAAAATATAAAATTAATATTTAACATTAAATATATAATTTTGACACTTTTACATTTAATAAATATAAAATATCCAATAAAGCCCATTTGTATGAATAAAATCATAGATTTTAGTAAATATTTTATATTTTTTAGAATATATAATTTATTTTTTCAATAAATTGATGAATAATTTAATTAATAATTTATATTTGGTAAGTTCGTTTAGGGCTCGATTGGACTCGAATATGCTCGCGAGCCATCACTATATTCGATAAATTAAACTCGAGCTCGGCTTGATAATAAACGAACTAAACTCAAACTCTCAGGTATTCGGCTCGGCTCAGTTCGATTACAGCCCTACTACCTGGATTAACTGTCTTCTCAAGAATTTGCTTAATTTCCCTATTTGAGACCTCCGCTTGACCATTTGTCTGTGGGTGATAAGGAGTAGACACCCTATGAATAACACCATACTTACTCAAAAGTACTTTCATATGCTTGTTGCAAAAATGAGAACCTTGATCAATAATGATTGCTTTGGGTATCCCAAACCTGCAGAATATGTTAGACCTGACAAAATTCATAACAACAGAAGAATCATCAATTCAAGTAGGGATGGCTTCCACCCACCTGGACATGAAATCCACAGCTAATAGAATATATGCATATCCAAATGAAACAGGGAAAGGACCCATAAAATCAATGCCCCAAATGTCAAAAATCTCACAGAACATAATGGATTGTTGAGGCATCTCATGTCTATGCCCTATAGTTCCCATCCTCTGACAACGATCACATACCCTGTGGAATTCAATAGCACCCCGAAACAGTGTAGGCCATTAAAATCCAGAATCTAAAACTTTCCTAGTTATGCGTTGAGGGCCAAAATGCCATCCACATGCAAGTGTATGACAAAAGGCAAGTATGGATTGAAATTCCTCATCTGGCACACATCTTCTAATTACTTGGTCGCTACCAAATCTCCACAAATAAGGATCATCCCATACATAATATTTTGCCTCACTTTTTAATTTATCACATTGAACCTATGAGAACAAATAGGAAAAATTTGTGCAATCAAATAATTCACCAAATCAGCATACCATGGTGGTACCTTACCTTGCATGTATAAAAGCTGCTCATAAGGAAATGAATCAATAATCGAGGTGGACTCAATCCAGGCTTCAATCTTCTACTTAAATAATCTACCACTAAATTCTCTTTTCCTCTCCTATCACGTATCTCAATGTCAAATTCTTGGAGAAGAAGCATCCATCGGATCATTCTTTGCTTAGCATCTGACTTCTTAAGAAGAAACTTGAGAGTTGCATGGTCAGAAAAAATAATTATGTGAGAGCTAGGAAATATGACCGAAATTTTTCCAAGGCAAAAACAATGGCTAAAAGCTCTTTTTCTGTAGTGGTGTAATTTGCCTGTGCGTGATCTAATGTCCTCGATGCATAGCTAATAACGTGAGATGCTCCTCAACTCTTTGAGCCAAAATTGCCCCCACTGGAAAGTTTGAAGCATCACACATAAGCTGAAAAGGCAATGACCAATCAGGAGCACGCATATAGGAGTACAAGTAAGAGCCTCCCTGAGTTTATCAAAAGCATCCCTACATTTTTTATCAAATTTTAATCCCACATCCTTCCGCAATAGATGCGAAAATGGTAGAGCAATGGTACTGAAATCCCGAATAAACCTCCCATAAAAACTTGCGTGTCCAAGAAAAGAGCGCACTCCCCGCACACATGTGGGGTAAGATAAAGAAGCAATAGTACTAATTTTAGCAGGATCTACCTCAATTTCTTTTCTAGAAATTATGTGACCTAAAACTATGTCATGCTCAACCATGAAACGACACTTCTCATATTTCAAAACCAGATTTTTTTTTCACACACCAATATAAGACATGAGAAAGATTTTCCAAACAAGTATCAAATGATACACCATAAACAGTAAAATCATCCATAAATACCTCCATGCAATGCTCTAGAAAATTAGTAAAAATGCTCACCATGCATCGTTGAAAAGCACCTGGGGCGTTACACAATCCAAATGGCATCCGCTTGTAAGCAAACGTCCCAAAAGGGCATGTGAAAGTAGTCTTCTCATGATCTTCAAGTGCTATACAAAGTTGAAAATAATAATGTGATTTTCCTACCAACCTTTCCAACATCTGATCGATAAAAGGTAATGGGAAGTGATCCTTTCTTGTGGACTGGTTAAGCCTTCTGTAATCAATGCATACCCTCCAACTGTTCTGAACTCTAATGGGGATTAACTCATTTCCTTTATTGGAAACCACCGTTACTCTTGATTTCTTAGGGATCACCTGTACTAGACTCACCCACCTGCTATATGAAATAGGATAAATTATTCCAGTGTGCAGTAATTTCAACACCTCCTTCCTTACCACCTCAAGTATAAGTGGGTTAAGCCTCCTCTGCGGTTGCCTCATAGGTTTAGCTCCATCTTCCAATAGTATCCTGTGTACACAAATGGAAGGGCTACTGCCAATCAAATCTGCCATAGTCCACCTAATGGCCTTCCTGTAATGCCTTAAAACGCCCAATAGTTTCTCTTCTTGCTCAGGTTGAAGGTCTCGGCCAATAATAACAGGCAGCTTCTCTCCTTCAAGTAGATATGCATACTTAAAGTGGCTAGGTAATTCTTTTAACTCTACCTGTGGTGGTAGCACAATAGAAGGATGCAATATTTTAGAGCTTGTTTGCATTCCACAGAACTTCTTGCACACCTTCACTTCTTCTGAAAATTCAAGAGCAGCAACCATCATAAAATTTGGAGCAGAATCCAACACAGAATCTGGAATAAGATCACACCTTCTAGATATGCCAACATTATCTACATCTGCATTATCTCTAAGGTCACCAGTAATAGTAGAAAAATCTAACCAAAGCCCACCAAGTCCCTATTCAACTCATCAAATACCTCAATACTAAGCAATGAATGATCTTCCACCGGGTATCTCATAGCATCAAAGATGTTGAACTGAATTACTGTATCACCAAACCCCATCGATAAAGTACCTGCATGAACATCAATCTTTGTCCTTGTGGTCTTCAGAAATGGTCTTCCTAATATAAGAGGAGCTTGACTTGATGATGACTCAACCTCTATGTCTAAAACATAGAAATCTACCGAAAAAATCAACTCTTAACCTTAACCAATACATCCTCTATAACCCCCACAAGGTGAGCAAAACTCCGATTAGCCAACTGAATGACAATCCCTATTGGTTATAAAGGCCCAATTTTTAGTGCTTGAAAAATTAATTTTGGCATCACATTGATTGATGCTCCCAAATCCAACATTCCATCTTCAAATCTATTATACCCAATTATGCAAGGTATGGTAAACACCCCAGGATCATTACATTTCTGTGGCATAGGCTGAAGTAATGCAGAAACATTCTTTCCCATGCTAACTGACTTGTTATCCTTCAACTTCTTCGTGTGAACACATAAATCTTTTAGGAATTTAGCATACTTGGGAATGTGTTTGATCACTTTCAACAACGGAATATTAACCTCCACCTTACTAAAAATATCCAACAACTCTTGAATTTCCCTAGCCTTTTCCACCCCCATATCCCTCCCGAGTTGTTTTGTTCTTTGAGAGAATGGCAGGGGCACCTTAAGAGACTGTTCTGGAGATAATGACACCCTTGGGACCGTGCCAAACTATAATTGCATCTCTGAAACGAGCCCATTCATATCTCCAACTACATCTTTTTTGCTTGGGATCAGGAATACATTTACCACTCCTAAGGGCGATAACACTCATATTACCCCTAGGGTTAGGAATGGTTTGAGATGGCAACTAACTAGAACCATGAGATTGTGTCTGTCCAAGATTAGAGACCATCTAATTCATCTTATTTTCCAAATTCTGTAAGGTGGTATCAGTCCTATGTGGATGCAACATCATTTGCTAATAAATCTCTTTCAATTCTTGAATTGATAGCTCAGATTGATTAGGATTAGAACCCATTCTGAACAGCTACTAAAACTGTGGAAAATTCTGCTGGAACTGTGGAATTTGCTGTTGGGCCTGCTAGAATTGTTGTGATTGAATGCGGTGGGGGAGGGGGGGTGTTGAGCTACATATGGATTCCCATATCTCAAATTTGAATGATCCGTCCAACCAGGGTTATATGTCTGTGACATTGGGTTATACATAGCTTGTTGATATGACAGTTTGTTAGGAAATACATTGACCGTAGCCATTGCCTGCTCAACTATCAGTGAACTATCCTCAGGCTGCAATGCAAGACAAGTATCAGATAAATGCATCATACTAGAACAAATCCCACAAACTCTGATTGCCTACACTGGTTTAGAAGGTGGTTGTTGCTACTGAAACAGTGTTAACTGCCTTGCCGCCAACTCAATTCTAGAAACCATCTCTTCCAATTTATTCTCCACTCGACTTTGATTAGGAGAGGTTACGTTGACTTCATGAACACCCCTCACTGTTAAAGGTCTAGAGCCAAACTATTGGTAATTTGCTGTCATGGTTTCAATTAACTCTCTAGCTTCATTAGGTGTCTTATTTACTAGAGCTCCCCCATTGGCAACATCAATCATGCTCCTATCCATGAGTAGCAATCCTTCATAGAAATATTGAATAAGCAGCTGATCACTTATCTGATGTCGTGGACAACTTGCACATAGCCTTTTAAACCTTTCCCAGTACTCATAAAGTGTTTCTTCGGTGGCTTGTTGTACCCCACAAATATTTTTTCTGATGGAAGTTGTCCTCGAAGCAGGGAAACATTTATCCAAGAAAACTCTTCTCATATCACTCCAACAAGCGATAGTTCCGGAGGGAAGATAGTACAACCAATTCTTTACAGTGTCAACTAAAGAAAATGGGAAGGTTCTAAGCTTGATGTCTTCTTCCAAAATGCCCTGAGGTTTGATTGTGGAGCATACCATATGCAATTCTTATAGATGCCTATTAGGATCCTCACTTGGAAGGCCGTGGAACTTTGGCAACAAGTAAATAATTCCTAACCTCAGTTAAAAATCAACTTCCAACTCAGGATACTGGATACATAGAGGCTGATACGAGCCAACTGGTGCTGCCAACTCTCTCAGTGTTCTATTTCCACTGAGAACCATAGTCCTTTCAAAATTTGCAGACATAGGATTAGATGGAGACGTAAGCAACAATTCCTTTTGAGCTCGTAGATATCTATGAAGTGTTCTCTCAATTTTTGGATCAAACCGGGCCAGCTCATTGTTGGAATTTATGGATCTCCTTATCATGCATCTGTACACTGTGCATTCATAGCTGAAAAATTGCTAAAGGAAAAACACACCAAAGAAATCGAATGGTTAACAATCACAAATGAGGTTCCTCGGCAACGACGCCAAATTTGATAACCAATGTTTGTGTCACAGCAATTTGGTTTCAAATATTTCTTAGAAACTCTTTTAAGTTAATATAGTGCAAGAAAGAAAACCCTAGTTCGTTTCACCAGAACCTCCCTGCAAAGTTGTAATCCAAGATCGACATTTGAGGTGTGTAAATTGTTATGGAAATTTTTACCAAATCTTACTTCTAAGCTAGATGTTAAGGAAACTATTCCCTTATTGCAAAGCAAGAAATTTAATGAATCTACTCAAGAATGAAATCGAGCTAACAGAATCTCAAACACGAAAGAGATACAGATCTAAACAAGGATGAATAGAATAGAAGACAACAAAATAGAGTAGTATCCAATCGAACAGTAACCAGAATCACCCTCTAACCAATGCTATTTTGATTTCGCGAATCAGTAGGAAGCATTTAGAACAACCCTAATTACAACAAACTTCAAAGGAATCATAATGAGACATTTGAAAATTAACCCGCTCAAACTGTCGATCTTCTCCTCCAAGATGCCTTCCTCTCCTCCCTGGTTCCCTCCTCCTGGTTTCGCCTTCGTCCCTCCTTTGCTTTCCTTTTTTTCCTTCTCAACTGTCACCTTCCTTTTCCATTCATCTCAAATCTCCAGGATGGCTGAGAACCCTCCAGGTTCAATCCAACGGTTGTATCACTCCCAATTCAAATACAAAAGCTCTAGATCCCGATCTGCGGTAGTGATCTGCTCTTCCTTGTGCTTGGATGATTCAGATCACCATAGGTGGCTTAGATCTACTCAGATTTAAATGAACGGTCCAGATGTTGATTTCCTCCATTGAACCAAGATTTGAGTCCAAATTGGGTCCAATGTGAGTTGGGTCCTTGATCCCTTGATTCCTACAATAATATCACTCAATTATTAGCACCAAATACCGTAAATATGACATTATTTATGATCAAGTCCAATAATGAGCCTATCTCATGAAATGCAACATAATCATGGATTTAACACTTAAAAGAGATGGGAAAATAGGGATATAAAAGCCTAAAGAAAATACACCAAAATGATGATTATCAAGGCTTCGGTTCCTTCCCTTCTAACCTGAAGAGAAGTGGCCAAAGATGAGGATGATGGCCTCTCCACTTCTAACCCGAAGTGGAGACGGAAAGGGGGATGGCTTGAGGGAAGAAGATGGAGGGTCTTCTCCTCTTCTAACCCGAAGAGGAGAAGATGATGATGGAGATGGAGATGAGGTGCGGAACCGGCTCTTGGTGGAGGTGAGGTTGGCAGAGTCTCTGGTTAATGCTTGTGTTGGCGTTGGGTTAGAGCTTGAGATGAGGTTATGTTGCTTGAGGGAGAAAGGATGGGCGCGGAATAGATGGAGAGAGAATGGAGGCTATGAGCTTCAACCAACGATGAAGAGGTGGATGGTCAGAGCTCTTGGTGGTGGGGGTGAAGAGGGAGGAAGGGGCGAGTTTGGCTTAGGCGTCGGGCTGAGGATCATGAGCATGAGGAAGAGGTGAGGAGAATAGAGCTTTTTCTTAATGGATGCGGGTTAAGAGATTGAGAGAAGGATCAAGAGACTTGGATCGTTAAAATTGAGCTTGAGGATTGAGTTTGAATAGTGAGCTATTAGATTGATTTGGGATAAGGTCGAAACCATTAGAATGTGAACTCTTGATTGGGTTGGATGAACTCAACTCTCCATTGAACCGAACCAGCCCTCCTTTATTGCTGAACTGAACCAAAATTGAATCATCTCAAGATAAATCACCTCTCCTTAACCCTTATAATGGGTTCAATTGGTTCGATTCGACTCATATCCATGGTGTAGGATCGAGTTGAGCGATAGAGAAAATTGAATAGCGCTCAAGGGTTTTTCAAAATTCGAATGAATAAGAGTAAACTGCAGCAGAAATAAGAATAGAAAAGAAAGCAATGCTAACACTTTTCTTTGTACTTGGTTCGAAGTCTATGACAACTCCTACTCCAAGACTCATAATCCTTGACCATTTACTTTGGACAATCCACTATCAATCCATATGAATTGCAAGATGTAGAAGTTAAGTACACCTCAAAAAACAATAAAGATACTGACTACTATAAATTAGAAGGTTGAGTGTTGTTATCGGAGTAGCATTATGGCATCGTGGAGCAGTTTTTGGAGGAGCACACAAGAGCAAAAGTCATAGAGAATTGAATATCGAATGCTTTGGTCGAAGACGTTTATAAAGGTCTTCCCGGGCGCCTGATTCCGGTTCGGGCGCCCTCGTGGGATTGACATGGTGACGCCTCATCAAAATTTAATTCGTCAAGTTTTTCCACTCCCGGCGCTTGGACCCCTCCCAAGTACCTGGACTGTGACGTGGCCCCGCCAATCATCTTGCACCAGCTTGGTCCTGCCTGACCAAGTCGAAACTGGTCCGAGCGCCTAGACTTGCTCTGAGCGCCTGGACCTCTAAGCGCTTGGACTGGCTCAGAGTTCCTAGAGCTCTTTTTATAATCTGCCTTTAACTTATATTTACCTACACTACAGAGTTAGGAAAACACAAACGAATATATAATATCAAATGAAATGCACTTGATAGCTTGAGTTGTCTGGTCCTGACTTTTAAGTTTTGACCGAAATCCTAGGTCAGATCAATGCCTACTATTCCCTCAATGGGGAATGCATCCTCACCTACTCCTCTCATGAGAATTTACCTTTCTGCCAACCCCAATTGGACTTTCACTCATGATTTAATCTTGACTTCGGAACTCTCGACGTCTGATCCTTGACCTGTCTTGACTCCTGCCCATCATCCTCAATTGCCCAAGACTTCTGCCTGATCCTCTAAATCAGGACTTCGTTGCCCAGTCCTCCTGACCAGGACTTAATGCCCAACCCACGATCAGGTCTTCGTGCCTAATCTCCCGACCAGGTCTTCATTACTCAATCCTCTAAATCAGGACTTAGCGTTCAACCCATGGCTAAGTCTTAGTGTCTAATCTCTCGATCAGGTCTTCGTTGCCCAATATTCCAGATCAGGACTTATTGCCTAACTCAACTAGGACTTTCCTGCACACTTAGATCAAAGCATTCGATCATAAATAACCCTTAACTTTTAACTCTTTGCCAATATCAACCACAAGTTCAATTAGTGCTTCTAGCACCAACACATGGCTCTACAAAATCATGTAATAATGCCAAAATTTAGGGAAAGATTATAATAAGCTCAAAGATATATCCTAACTCCTAAAACATGATATAAAGTATGATTTAACCATACAAGAAAATAAAATGTCAAGTATAAAAGCCAAAATAATGTGCTAAAATGTTCATTATCAAGAAGCTTTCGATCATTGTGTTATTAGCAAGGAGCAACTTTGATATCAATTAACAAATGTTATCATCATATTGGTCTGAAAAATGATATTCTGCCTTAATGTTCAATAACATTGTAGTAGCTGATAGTTGTGAATGACCAGAACGAAGTCTCCCACACTGCCCTTTCACTAGCCTTTAACTTGTCATATAGTTTCTAAACTTCATGTGTTGGTATTTCATCTATATTCGAATGATCAACCACATTGCATTATTATTAGATGATGATTACTCTCAAGCAATAGGGTCAAATGGCGAAACAACATAACGTCCAATTAGCTCAAATACATAAGGTTCTTTATGACAATACTAATTGTAGCAATTTGGAACAAATCCATTTCTAACTAGATGTACTTTCACGGTATGCTCATTGAAAAAAGTTATATTTTTGCATTTGCAATGATTACATGGATAACATAACTCATCACTATTCATACAATCAGGATGATTCTTAGCAAAGTTCATAAACTCTTCAACTCCAAGAAAATATTCTTGTGTGATAAATCCATTTTCTAACCTATTGTATATCCATGTTTTATTCATATATATTGTAACCTAATGAGAAAGAAATCTGTAACATTATTAAAGGTGTAAAACTAAGCATTCATATAGTTCAAATTAAGATTAATTAAATCATTCAAACCTATTACTATCAATACCACTTATACTAAAACTAAACAGTAAGTATGAACCTTAAAAGAAGCACAACTGCACTGAAAAAAAACAGATAGCAAATGGGATAGAGAAACCCGCACACAAAATTATGTCTACATTCACAAACATGTGGCGGACAAGCAACATACTGTTGGTGTGGTCAGCACTAACAGTCATACTCAAGTTTTGATATATGACAAAAGGTTAAAATTAGATGTTGTGTTTTCTAATCTATTTACTAAGTGTATGGGATTGAAAAACTTGTTAGGACCTGACACCAGACTAAAATCTAATTAGGTCTGGAGGACTTGATAACTGGCATGAAGTCTAGCTGGGTCTGTGAGACCTAACATGTAGTGGCCCCGCCTCTATAGTCCCCGCAAGCAACCCTCTAGGCCAGCGACCCTATGGTCTTCCCACCCCTGGCAGTGGGTTTTTGCCTTCCCCAGGATTCGAACTCTAGACCTCCAGGACAAGTACAATAGTTCATGAATCCTGGTACCAAGTGAGCTACAACTCACTTGGTACCAGGATTCAGGAACTATTGTACTTGTCCTGGAGGTCAAGAGTTCGAATCCTGGGGAAGGCAAAAACCCACTGCCAGGGGTGGGAAGACCATAGGGTCGCCGGCCTAGAGGGTTACCTGCGGGGACTATAGAGGCGGGGCCGCTACATAAAAAGGCGCCTTTTTATTGTAACGACCCGGCCCCTCGGCCCCTTGGGCGGCCAAATCTCTCATTTGGCGGCCCCTCTAGGCGACCCTCGGCCCCTTTGGCGGTCAAATCTCATTTGGCGGCCCCTTTGGCGACCCTTGGCCGTGTCGTTACCAATACTAGGTCTTTCCACTTCCTGGGCAGTGGATTTTTGCCTTCCCAGGATTCGAACCCTAGACCCAGGCTTAAATCTAGTTCTTTATGAATCCTGAATACCAATTGAGCTAATTGGTACCAGGATTCAGGAACTTTAGTACTTAGCCTGGAGGTCTACAGTTCGAATCCTGGGGAAGGCAAAAACCCACTGCCAGGGGTGGGAAGACCGTAGGGCATGGACCTAGAGAGTCGCCTGATGGGGCTAGAGGGGCCGTGTCGCTACATAAAAAGGCGCCTTTTTATTGTAACGACCTGGCCCCTTGGCCCCTTGGGCGGCCCAACTGGCGGCCCTCGGCCCCTTGGTACCAATTGAGCTACAGCTCAATTGGTACCAGGATTCATAAACTTTGGTACTTAGCCTGGAGGTCTAGAGTTCGAATCCTGGGAAAGGTAAAAATCCACTGGCCAGGGGTGGGAAGTACTTGTGAGTAACGACCGCCCAAGTGGTCGCCAAAGGGGCCGCCAAATGTGATTTGGCCGCCCAAGGGGCCGAGGGCCGCCAGTTGGGCCGCCCAAGGGGCCAAGGGGCCGGGTCGTTACATAACAACTGGCTGAAGTTCAAATAGGCTGATATCTGTTAGGAAGTTTACAGGACCTGACAACTAACTGAAATCCAGGTGAGGCATCTAGCAAGAATACTTGATGGATCAAGAGTTAACTAAGACTACAAATGGTAAGTAGAGATAAACATTGGAGGAAAGAGATCTAGTGAGGATGAGTCCCGGTGGGATAGTAGGCATTGATCCAACATAGAGCCATTTCGGAAGTCTAAGTTAAGACCAAGACTAAATCATGGTCTTGGTAAAGACAGGATCTAATTAACTCATATTAATTTTAATGTCCTAACTCTATTTTGCAGGGTATACTTTTTTCTTGGACTAATGCATTTTGCAGGATCAAAATGCAAAAATCAACCTCGGATGAATAGTACTCGAAGTGTCTCAAATCAGAAGATGTCTTAGTTAAGACTGGAGGTGCCATGGATAGCTAAGGGCATCTCCGTGCAGATAAGCATTGAGGATAAAATTTTAGCTACTAGAGGTGCCCTGGAGTCGACTGGAGGAGTCTCAGATCGGATTGGAGGCGGTTTAGATACAATTGAAGTCGCCTTCAAGAAGATAAAATGTACATTTTGCGCATCTGATCGAACTTGATGATTGAGGCGCCTTGGTGAGTGATTGAAGCACTCTCAATAAACATTAAAAGCATTATTTGGCCAATACTTGGGAAACAACCCACACACTATGATCATTTCTGCTGCTACGCTACAACATTACTATGCTCAATTGCTGCAATCAGAGTGACACCAACTTTGAGCCACGATCTTCAAGTATAAAAGTCAGTATAATTTAAAGTTTTAAATGTGTATTCATTATTTGCATAGGAGTTTAGGGTGTTGCACTTTCCTTAAATCTTGTACTCGATTACTTTCTTGAAAGAGAACATTAGTAGATGACCTTTCAGAAAGGTCCAAGGGGCATCAGTCTTGGAGTAGAAGTAGAAGTCGTCGAGGGATCTGAACCAAGTAAAATTAAACATTTTCTATTTTTTCGTTTCCTTTTCTATTCATTTACATAATTTCTTTATTTGCTGCGCACTCACTTTTCTAAAAGTCGAAAAAGAATCAATTTTTAAAAACACAAGTGATTCACCCCCCCCCCTTCTCCCTCTCCCTCTCATGTGCATCGATCCTACAAGTGGTATCAAAGTCTTGTTCACTCTGAATTGGTGTAAACACCAATCGAGCAGAGGAATTTCATTAAGTTTTACGTTCATTTTTTTTCAGATTTGTGTTTTTCGACTTAATTGTAAATTGGTGCAATCACCAATTTTAGACAAATTTTTCATTTTAGTTTTCTACTCGAAATTGGTGCAACACCACTCGAATCATCATTGTTACTTTTACTCTCTCCCACACTAATCCAAAGCCTGGTATTGGGAATCGAGTCTTGGGACTCGTCTTTCTTCTGCTTTTTTATGTGCAAGGTTTTTTTTGTAAATAGCCCAAAGTGAAGACTATAGCATAGCTCATCCTCCACTTTTTAGCAGGAATAACTTCCCATATTGGAAGAAAAGAATGGAGGTGTACTGACGTGCGTAGATTATATATCTTTTTATACATTATTTGATGCATATTTATTTGTATTTCTTGAGCGTGATTTATGTTTCGCACTCTACTCTATCATTTTATCAGCATAGTTACTTTTTTTTTGAAGAACTGCTCTTTATTTCTTTTCATTGATAGAACGTTCTTTCAGAACAAAAATGGAGCATTAGAGTAAGTTTGGAAGTGAATCCAGCAAAGCATGGCTATGCATTATGCAATTAATATCTTATTTACCCAGGGCCATGCCAACCTTCACCGGGGGCATATCAACTGACATGGTCGTGTGTCACTCCAGAAAGACAAAAGACAGGGTCGTAACTCTTCTAGGCTACAATGTGAACTAATTTTTAAATGGCCATAACTTTATCCTCATTTGGAGTTATGGCCATTCCAGATATTAAAATGTAGATAACTTCACGATCTACAACTTTTCTTCAGAGTTTAACTAGAGAAAATCACATTTAGATGTGCTAAAAGGCACAACTATGTTACATCCTCTGCCCATAATATAGATCAAACTTTGAACCATCATAACTTTCGGCTTGGTTGGAGGCACGGGTCTTGCTACCAATCAAAAGAAAGATAATTTCATAAGCTACAACTTTGGTTTAGGGTGAAAATGAGAAAACGTAGTTTAAGTGGCGAAACCCCTATTTTGGTAGAGCCCTGTAAAGACAGTTAGCCACCAAGGCCTCACAGAGCATCACATGATCGTGCCTCATATTTTAGTCATTCAAATGACCGTGTGGTGCCCAGAGGCATTATTGTGTCTTAGTTTTCAGATAACCCCATGGGCAGGCCGTGCCCAGAGGCACGACCATGCCTCATCCTACCGTGGCTTCACATGCCACAGCTATGTCTCATGGCACGACCGTGAGGTGTGAAAAGTAAGGGGTGTGCGCCCTGCTATAAAAAGGGATCTTTCTCCCCTTTTGACCTATCTTGGGTTTAGGGTTTAGCCCTCTTTCTTGGGGAAGGGTTCTCCCCTCTAGGGGAGAACCTAGAGTCGCTAACTTCATCTCCATCAACGATCCGTCCACCTCCGGAGCAAGGATTGCATCCAAGAAGATCGACATTATATGGATAAGCTTTCTCTTCTCTTCTCTTCATGTTTTAAGTTGTAGATTGTTTTACTTCTTGTCTCTTGGTTGTATTTCCTTCACAATAGAGTAGATTATCCAGATCTAGGATGTGGGAAGTAGCTATGATGTGATATTGATGTATAAACTATATATTTGGTCATTTTCTTGTTAAATGATATGTTTATATATTGTTCTATGTGTGTTGTGCCTTGTATGTATTTGATAAAATGTGTGTGTAGTGAATACATATGAAGATGTAAAGGATTGGTCTCCATATAGAGGAGGTGTTTTGGATCGTATGACTGGAGGGCCCTTGTGATAGGGGATATCCCTTTAACAGGACATCTAGAGCACCACCTTAAACTAGAGGCTAAATCTCCATAAGGGATTATCTAATTAAGATATAATAGGTCCGAATTCCATGTTAGGAAGTGATCTATGTAATTTAGAGATTGTACGACCGAGGGACCCTTATGACAAGGGATAACTTTTTAATCGGACTCTCTACATACCTCTTCTACTTAATGACATTGGATGTCAACTGGGAAACACTCCAGTACATCATCGTGGAGTCATACAAGTATTTAGTTAGAGTTCCTATAGAAACATAAATATTGAGATTAGGAGGTGAACAGTTCATACAACATCAACTAACATTATAGTGAAAACGTTCACCAAAATCCTAGAGGCTTTCCCCAAGATCAACTCTTCCTTTTTGCTCTCACTTGGTCTTATTTGCTCATTCTCTCTCTCTTCTTCTCTCTCTCTCTCTAGTTCACAAGCTTCTTGTAAACAACAAGCGATCATCTAGATAACTTACTTTGTGAACTTCACTAGTACTTGATCAACAATCCCTGTGAATCAATATTTTTATTACTTCGCAACTTTCTATGCACTTATGGATTTACAACAAGTTTTTGGTGTCGTAAGGGAAGAATAGAAAAAAGGTGTACTTCAAGACCGACTTCAACCAATGGTTCACATTTCGATGAGCATACACAACTCCATTGAAAGATGTGACTGGTTAGCCACTTTACCTAGAAAAGTGAAACTCATAGAAGAAGAAGAAGGGTCAAGTTGACTCAAAAGCACTGAACACTCTCCAATATGGACTGACAAAGGAGGAACTCAACCGGTTCGGAACATTCGAGAACACAAAGGAACTCTAGGACAAGGTGATTGAGATGCACGAAGGCATCAATGATGCTAAGGTAATGAAATACGACTTGCTTTTGAATAGTTTATTTAACATAAAAATGCAAGTCAGAGAAACGACGAGACAACTTCACGCAAGGATCAAGGACATCCTCAATAGACTGCATCTGATCAGCCACCAATTGGAAAATAGGGACGTAATCAGGTATGGCCTAAATTTATTTTCTCAAAATGCACAAGGGCATCTATAATAGTGTCTATAAAGTTTTGAGGAATTTGTCAAAGTTAAAATTAGACGAATTATTTTATGAGTTAAAATTACATGAACAGACTAACTTAAAGAATGTTGAGAAGGATATAGCTTTTCTTACAGGTTCAAAAAAGGAAGTGAAGACAAGAACTCTAACCAGGCTCGAGTCAGAAGATTAATTCGACTCTAAATCCAACGAAGAAGAGCAACTAGTGAACTTAGTCAGGAAAATGTTCACTAGAAAGAAGAATAACTTTTCAGAGAACGATTTGCAAAAGATGATCAAATCCACATTCAACGACGCAAATATGAACATCACTTGCTTCGAATGCAACGAGAAGGGTCATTTCAAGCACGAGTGTCCAAATCGGAAGGAAAACAAGTCTAAGAAGACAAACAAGAAGAAGGCGCTCCAAGTCACCTGGAACGAATCTTCCTCAGAAGAGTCAAATGTAGAAGATAGAAAGCAAGTAACCCATAACACACACCTGAGCACTTAGACTACTAATTGGCTTTTAACCAAAGTCAATTTCGTCAACCGTAACCAGGAAAATCGAGCTCCCATAAATAGAGCTCGTGGCTGAACTAGTTGTTACCTGTCGACTGGTGCCAACACCAGTCGACTGGTTCCAACCGAATTTGAATGTTACAGTCCAACGTTCGAATTCTCAGTCGACACCAGTTGACTACACAGAAGATCAGTCGACTGATCTTTCTATGCCAACTATCAGTCGACTGATCCAAGCATCAGTCGACTGCCTAAACTGTTGGGACCAGGTGCATGTTGACATGGATGCGGGTTCGTAATTTTAAAATTAATTACGTGCAGCGGAAGGTTTAGCATAAATAATTTCTCAAATTATTTAACCACACATCTAAGCATGCAACTTTATCTTGTGTAGACATGATCATATATTTAAAATTTTACAGAAACGTAAACTAATTTACGTATTACCTCGCGTAACTCGAAGGAAGGGACGAGATCCAACCGTAAGCGTCCCTCGGAAGCTCCGCCTCTATTCGCGTCCACGCCGAGTATCTTCGGGATGACTTTGCAAAGCCACGAGTTTCGTGTTCTCGAGAATTACTAGATTCTCCAAGAACGCGACAAGAAAACCAAGAGAGAAGTATTCACATCCGAAAAACTCACTACCAAGGTTGGCCGGAATCACAATTCCGACGAAAAGGAGAAAGATGACTTGCGCCCAATCCCAAGGTGATAATGGCCGGAGAGGAAGATCGTCCCAACGGAAGAACTTTGTCGCCTCGGTGCTTCTCCTTGTGCTCACGGCAAGAAGAAGGGAGAAGAGCCTTGTGGCCGGCCAAGAGAAAGAAGGGAGGAGAGGGAGAGAGCCCAGGCAAGAATACTTCGATTGATTTCCAAGCCTTGCCTTGGGTCCTTTATATAGTGGCCTCTCAACCGCCAAGTCTCTTTTTTCTTATGGAATAAATTTTCTATGACTTATTCCATCATGCCAAGTTTTATCATATTTTAATTCATGATAAAAACCGACCAAGTCTCCTTTTTTCTTATGGAATAAATTTTCTTATCATGGTAAATCAATCCATGATTGATTTTATAAAATAAAATAAACCAATCCATGGTTCATTTTAATTTCCATGAAAAATAAACCAAACCTTGGTTTATTATATAAAAATTTATATCATCCATAATTTTATAAAACAAACCACACTTGGTTTATTTTATAAATTGAACCAAAAACTTGGTTCTCTCCCTTTGTTGTGGCCGGCCAAGCAAAGAGGATGGAGACCCTCTTTGGCCGGCCCATCCAAGCCACGCCCCAATGAATTAAACTCATTTAATTCATCTATTAAGTCTTCAAAAGACTTAGCCATTTTACGCTTCCGATGCGTCTCTGAAAAATTCAGATTCGACTTATCGTTTGGCTCAACCAAACCTAATCTCTCTTGATTGGAAAATCCAATTTTCAACTCGTTTTAAATCCCTCGGATTACTCGTAGTGCGTGTGACTAAATAGGCTTTCGATTTATGTTGGCCGTCTATAATTAACCAATTATAGAACGATCATGAGTGGCACCTAGTAGTACATCATGATCCCCAATTAATCGAAAGATCAACGGTTGACCTCAGAAACTATTCTGAAACCCTTCAGCAGCTATAATGAATCGTGCCCCATTCCCTTCACCATCTTATACCCACTTGGTTCAGGACATGGTCTATGTGTGTCAGTCCCCACTAGGCTGACTACGTCACACCTAGCCCAAGTAACGTTTTCTCGTCCTACGGATTCTAATTACTCTCATGTATTTAAGAGATTCATACTCTGAACATGTCATGCTCTGGCCAGAGGCTTCGAGTAACAATCCGACGATAGGCCTTGGGTATACATCTCCTCGCAAGGAGTGGTGAATCCTTTGTAGGCTGTTCAAACATCTTCGGGCACTTCGGCTTATACCCAATCATCCTGGGTCCACACCTCCTTGGAGATGCTTGCTTAAGATGTCAAAGTATAAGTCTCCATGACCAAGATGACTTGAACACCGCAAGTCAAAGGAACATCGCACTTAAGCTGCAGTAAGAACTTCATTGACATATCTATATGTAGACTACCATATGAAGTTTTACAGCCAGTCACTCCAATGAACTAGTTCCCTTAACTAGCATTCATGTTTATCTCCGGACATCCCAATGTCACCAGCCAGTGAGAATCAGCTGATTAGAGAATAACCCATGCTAGTCTCAACAGAATTGATAGTGTCCGTATTTATCAATTCATCGACTAGGGACAATTTCAATACTTCACAATTGCACATGTAGAGATAATCACTAGTTGTGAATTCATCACAAATTCTCTCATGCTGTGAATTGTATTGCGGACATTCAGTAAATGAGTTTAAGATCTCAATCAAATACATAAACATGTATACTCAAATAGTGAATATTCATTTATTAAAATAAATGATTACAATCATAAGGCGATTGCCTTAGGACACTTTTCTCATATCACTAACAAACTCCCACTTGGCCTAATGCCAATCGCTACGGTATCCAATACCACAGGCTCTAACATGACCCTCAAACTTGCTTTGAGGCAAGGCCTTAGTTAAAGGATCCGCTAAATTCCTTTCAGTGGGAATTTTCTCAATTTGTATATCATTCCTACTTATAATCTCTCTGATCAGATGATAGCGGCGAAGCACATGTTTGGATCGCTGATGAGACCTTGGTTCCTTCGCTTGTGCAATAGCTCCATTGTTGTCGCAATAAACCGGTATTGCTTCATCAATGGTTGGAACCACACCAAGTTCTGAGACAAACTTCTTGATCCAGACTGCTTCCTTTGCTGCTTCCGAAGCTGCAATATATTCCGCTTCCGTGGTAGAATCCGCTACGGTGTCTTGCTTGGAACTCTTCCAACTTATTGCGCCTCCATTCAAAATAAATACGTATCCGGACTGAGATTTGGAGTCATCCTTATCTGTCTGGAAACTGGCATCTGTATACCCACGTATTACCATATCACCTTCTCCATATATTAGGAACACATCCTTAGTTCTTCTAAGTACTTGAGGATTGTCTTGACAGCCGCCCAATGATCCATTCCTGGATCAGACTGGTATCTGCTTGTGACGCTCAGAGCATACGATACATCGGGCCTAGTACATAACATAGCATACATGATAGATCCTATCGCGGATGCATAAGGAATCTTATTCATGCAAATCCTCTCGTCTTCTGTGCGCGGACACATAGACTTCGAAAGGTTGATCCCATGCCTGATGGGAAGGTAACCTTTCTTGGATTCCGACATGCTAAACCTTTCTAGCACTCGGTCTATATATGTAGACTGCGAAAGACCAAGCAACCGTTTTGATCTATCTCTATAGATTCTAATCCCAAGGATATAGGTTGCTTCTCCCAGGTCTTTCATGGAGAAAGTTTTGGACAACCAAATTTTAACTGACTGTAAGACTGATATATCGTTTCCTATAAGTAATATGTCATCGACATATAACACTAGGAATACGACTGCACTCCCACTAACCTTCTTGTACACACAAGGTTCGTCAGGATTTTGTGAGAAATCAAACTCTTTGATTGTCTCATCAAAACGGATGTTCCAGCTCCTGGATGCTTGCTTTAGTCCATATATGGATCGTCGAAGCTTGCATACTTTGGTTTTATTAACCGATGTGAAACCTTCAGGTTGTATCATGTATACATCCTCAAGCAGGTTTCCATTAAGGAAAGCTGTTTTCACATCCATTTGCATATCTCATAATCATAATGAGCTGCTATGGCCAGGAGCATCCGAATGGATTTAAGCATAGCTACTGGCGAATAGGTTTCGTCATAATCAATTCCTTGTTTCTGACGATATCCTTTTGCCACTAATCTAGCCTTAAAGGTAACAACATTACCTTCCATGTCGGTTTTCTTCTTGAAAACCCACTTGCACCCTATGGGCTTAATCCCTTCAGGTGGGTTAACCAAGTCCCATACTTGATTTTTGTACATGGAATCCATTTCCGACTTCATGGCTTCAAGCCATTTATCCCTTTCTGAATTTTTCAGAACATCTTCATAACTGATAGGTTCGTCATCGTTAATGAGTAACACGTCGTTCGATTCACTTATGAGAAATCCGTATCTCTCTGGAATATTGCGTGTCCTATCAGACCTACGAAGAAGTGGTGTTGTTTTAGGTTCAACTGATAGCTCATCATTATGAGTTATTGGTTGTGGGTCTAGACTAGGTGTCTCTGTAATGTCTATTGGAGTTTCTTGAACTTCTTCAAGTTCAATGCTACTCCCACTGTTTTCTTGTAAAAGAAATTCTTTTTCTAGAAATACAGCATGCCTTGAAACAAACTCCTTTTGTTCCAAGGGATGATACAATTGGTAACCTTCGTTTGCTTAGGGTATCCAATAAATAGACATTTATCAGACTTAGCATCCAATTTGTCTGATACAGTCCGCTTTACATAAGCAGGACAACCCCATATCTTTAGGTGAGATAAATGAGGTTTCTTACTATTCCACGTCTCATATGGAGTAGTAGAGACTACCTTGGTCGGGACTCTGTTTAGCAAGTAAACAGCTGTCTTAAGCGCATAGCCCCAAAAGGATTTTGGAAGAGTTGCATGATTCATCATAGATCTAACCATGTCCATCAAGGTTCGGTTACGCCTCTCAGATACACCATTATGCTGTGGTGTATATGGCGGAGTCCATTGAGACAATATCCCATTGTCCCTAAGATAATCTTGAAACTCTTGACTTAAGTATTCACCACCCCGATCGGATCGAAGTATCTTAATACTTTTGCCAAGCTGTTTCTCTACTTCACTTCTGAACTCTTTGAATTTCTCAAAAGCTTCAGATTTGTGTTTCATTAAGAACACATACCCGAATCGTGAGTGATCATCGATAAAGGTAATGAAGTAGCTATAGCCTCCTTGTGCAAGAGTTGACATTGGTCCACATACATCAGTATGTATTAGACCAAGCAATTCTCCCACTGGTTTACCTTTTTCGGAAAAGGGTAATTTGGTCATCTTGCCTTTTAAGCATGATTCGCATGTATCAAATGAACCAGGTTCAAATGATTCCAGAATTCCACATCGGTGTAATTTGGTCATGCGTTTCTTGCTTACATGGCCAAGACGACAATGCCACGTATAGGAGTCTATTTGATTATCTATTCGAGCACGTTTGTTGCTAACTTCGATATTGAAAACGTCACCGGATAAATCTAACGTGTAGATACCATTGCATAAAGTTCGGTCCCATAAAGAACACCATTTAAAGTTATGTAACAGCAATTGTTACTAAAAGTTAAATGGTAACCCTTTTCATTCAAGCATGAAATAGATACAATGTTCTTTATTAACGAAGGAACAAAATAACAATTATCCAATTCTAAGACAAGTCCAGTAGGGAGCTTTAGCAAATATGTTCCGATGGCAATAGCAGCAATCTTTGCTCCATTTCCAACTCGCAAATTCGCTTCTCCCTTGACGAGTCTTCTTCTATTCCTTAGCCCTGTATGTCATTACATATATGTGAGCTACACCCAGTATCAAGTACCCAGGTGTACGAGGAAATAGAGTGACATTCAATAACGAAGATGCCTGAAGAGGATGGGGCATCGGATGCCTTCTTCTTCAAGGACTCAAGATAAACCTTGCAGTTTCTTCGCCAGTGGCCCTCCTTGCCGCAGTGATGGCAAGTGCCTTTTGGTGCCTTTTCAATCCTTTTGGCCTTAGTTAACTTATTGGTGTCCAAAATGGAACGCAAATTCAGAGAAGACATGATCAGGTGATTATCCTAGAAATACAAATTGAGGTTATGTGATGAGAATGATAAAGAATGCATCAATATACATTAATTAAATCCTATTTATTTTTCGAATTGAATAACCCTTTTTATCAATTCGGGAGATCGTAGGAACATCTCCAAATAGGTTTATATCCAACCATAGATAAGAACAATCATGGCTGGAGTCCATCAAGTTATTCTTAGCTATGAAGGTAGGTAATTATACCCATTACATATTAGACATATGTAACTATCACATTATGCTATCAACTAATTGAATGTTTGCATATATCATTGGGTTGTTAACTCATTACAAGTATGCAACAATACACATAGCACCCAACTACACCTCTCTTTACATTGACCTTGGCTGTGGCACAACAAATCGATGCTCCAAGCTTAAGGCTGACCCATTAATCAAGAAATAGTTTTAATATGGTTGGAGCTCATTCAACGTTTAGTCAGGCTTGGATGTGTCCAACAACCAAAACTAAGGATTGACCTCTGACTCCAACTATATTAATCATAAACTAATTCCATGGTTTGAACATGTTGAGGTTCAAGCCGGGCATGGATGTGTCCATCAACCCAAACGAGAAACAAAACTCCGGTTCTAACCA
>JAGFNQ010009472.1:0-84736 GCA_024364735.1 Boesenbergia rotunda
TAATTTCAGTTCTGCATACGAATTCTGTTTCTGAATATTTCTGGATTAGCTACTTAGTTTCATTCCTGAATTGTTTTGCTGTAATTGAGCTTCAATTCTTCACGTTAAGTAGTTTAGGAGTTTGTTTAGTGAAAAATCAGAGTTAATTTCAGTTAGATTTCACTTTATTGTTTGCGTGCCATTGTTATTGTTTGTGTATCAGTTTTGTCCTTGTGATTCAGATTTAATTTCTGTAAATTCTTAGCTGTAGCTTCTGAGCTTCGTGCCAATGAACATTAGCTTTTTTTAGGTTGTCTGAATTTAGATTAGGGACTTCAAGTTCAGCTTGCATTACTTGTTTCAGTTTGCGTTTCAGTTTACAGCATTGCATATCAATTTTTCTTCCTTTATATCAGTTGTGTCTTGAGCTCCTGAATTATGTATCGAGCTAGCCATAGTTTTCTTGTCTGCACTTACCTTGTAGCTTGTTGCATCCCCAAAGCCTTAGTATCAATCTTTGCATTTAGTTTTAGCCGAATTGCTGCACATCAGTGTCTATTTCAGCTAGTTTCAGTATTAAGTCTGCAAGTTTTCCTTCAGTTGTAGCCTTGTGAATTTCGTGCCAAGTAACTTTAGTTTTCTTTTCTTTTCTTAAGCTTTTCTGAATTTAAGTTAGTGATTCAATTTCAGCTTGCATCTGTTAGTTCTTTACTTAATTAATTACTGCATTTCTGCATTTAGTTTATACCGCATTTCATTTCAATTCTGCATTCCAATCACTCTGCACATCAGCTGGTCGGAACCTTTGTTACTGCATTTATTTGTTTCTGCACTTTGCATTTGAATTGTTTGCTTCACCTTTATTCACATCAGTACGTTTCATCAGTTTATAGATCTACACGTAGTATCCTTTTGGCACATAAACTTTCATTTTCTTCCCTTGGTATCCTTTTGGCACATAGTCTGGGTGCTACGGATTCCCAACCAAGAATAAAAAACCCTAATACCTCGCGGTGCTGCGGATGCCCGGGTACTTAGGCTTGGTCTAGGTGCTACGGACACTCAACCTAGAATCAAAACTCTAATACCTTGTAGTGCTGCGGATGCCCGAGGTACATACGCTTGGATTGGTTGCTACGGACTCCCAACCAAGAATCAAAAACCCTAATACCTCGAGGTGCTGCGGATGCCCAGGGTACTTAGGCTTGGTCTGGGTGCTACGGACTCCCATCCATGAATCAAAAACCCTAATATCTCGCGGTGCTGTGGATGCCCGGGGTACTTAGGCTTGGTCTGGGTGCTACGGACCCCCAGCCAAGAATAAAAAACCCTAATAAGACTGGGTGCTGTAGACTCCCAGCCAAGAATCAAAACTCTAATACCTCGTGGTGCTGCGGATGCCCGGGGTACTTAGGCTTGGTCTGGGTGCTACGGATTCTTAACCAAGAATCAAAACCTTAATACCTCGCAGTGCTGCGAATGCCTGGGGTACTTAGGCTTGGTCTGGGTGCTACGGACTCCAAACCAAGAATCAAAACCCAAATACGTCGCGGTGCAGTGGATGCCCAGGCTACTTAGGCTTGGTCTGGGTGCTATAGACTCCAAGCCAAGAATCAAAACCCTAATACCTTGCGGTGCTGTACTTAGGCTTGGTCTGGGTGCTACGGACTCCCAACCAAGAATCAAGACCCTAATACCTCGCAGTGTTGCGGATGCCCAGGGTACTTATGCTTGGATTCGGTGCTACAGGCTCTCAACCAAAAATCAAAAACCCTAATACCTCACAGTGCTGCGGATGCCCGGGGGTACTTAGGCTTGGTCTGGGTGTTGCGGACCCTCAGCCAAGAATCCAAAACCCTAATACCTCGCGGTGCTGCGGATGCCCGGGGTACTTAGGCTTGGTCTGGGTGCTACGGACCCCCAGCCAAGAATCCAAAACCCGAATAAGTCTGGGTGCTACAGACCCCCAGCCAAGAATCAAAACTATAATACCTCGCGGTGCTGCGGATGCCCGGGGTACTTAAGCTTGGTTTGGGTGCTACGGACTCCTAACCAAGAATCAAAACCTTAATACTGTTGGATCGAGAAAGACCGATAGAGGGGGGGGGGGTGAATATCGAAAAATGTTCGGATTTAAAAGAAAGAGTAAGTGCGCGGCAGAATAAAATCAAACAACGCAAACACCAAGGTTTTACTTGGTTCGGAGCCTGGGTCGACTCCTACTCCAAGGCCCACGGTCGTTGACCGTTTACTTTGGGCAATTCTATAGTGCGCAAAACGGTTACAAAGTGAGATTACAAAATTACTGTAAATAGAAATATACACTTTGTTTTACCAACTCCCGGTGTAGATCGAGTTTCGGTGCAGTGGGAGGTTGACGGCGCTTCGTTCTTGAGTCGGGAAGTTTCCGGAGCAGAGCGCGGTCGTCAGAGCGTTTGGATGCGTTGAATGAAAGCAGTGTTGTGAAGCCTGGGGTCGAGGGGTGCTATTTATAGCCCCTAGGGCGCCCTGGACGTCGGGGGCGCCCTGCCACGTGTCATCCGATCCGTGCTATACTCCGGTCAAGCGTTATCCCACCGGAATAGGGATGAGGTTTGACCTCTGGGGCGCCTTGGTCGCTGAGGGCGCCTTGGTTGACCCGGTCTTCTCGGCTGGATAGAGTTAATCGCCTTGGCTGGCTTAGGCGCGAAGCGCCTTGGCTCCTGAAGGCGCCTTCGGCGCTGAGGGCGCCTTGGCTGCTGAGGGTGCCTTGCCCAGTAAGCAACCGAAGCCCATTTTGCTTCGCTTGGTTCTGGTTCACCTTGAGGGCGCCCTGGACACTCAGGGCGCCTTACTCAGCTGTTGCCTCACTCCTTTGAGGCTCTCTGAGTTGCAGACACACGTTCCTTCGGTCCTGCATCAAGGGTTAGTCCAAAACACAATGAAATTAATTATTTTATACAGCCTTAGCTGTCTTGGTTCTGACTTTGGTCTCCAAAATGGAGCCCTAGGTCGAACCGACGCCTACTGTTCCCTCGACGGGGAACGCGTCCTCACCTACTCCACTCGGGAGAGTTTACCTGATGCCAACCGCTCCTTTGGTTGGACTTTTGCCTGACGGTCCTTTGTCAGGTCTTGTGAGCTGGCAGTCCTTCGCCAGTTGCCTAGCAGTCCTTCGCTAGGGCCTAGCAGTCCTGCGCTAGGGCTTTTGGTGCTGGCAGTCCTTCGCCAGTGCCTAGCAGTCCTTCGCTAGGGCTTTTGGTGCTGGCAGTCCTTCGCCAGTGCCTAGCAGTCCTTCGCTAGGGCTTTTTCTGCACACTTGTTTAACTTGTTAGAAAACAAGAAAGACTTAACTTTTGACCTATGTTGCCATTATCAAAACACAGGTTTGACTTAGGTGCATTTCTGCACCAACAAATACCTCGCGGTGTTGTGGATGCCCGGGGTACTTAGGCTTGGTCTGGGTGCTACGGACTCCCAACCAAGAATCAAACCCAAATACGTCACAGTGCAGCCGATGCCCAAGCTACTTAGGCTTGGTCTAGGTGCTACAGACTCCTAGCCAAGAATCAAAACCCTAATACCTCGCGGTGCTGCGGATGCCCGGGGTACTTAAGCTTGGTCTGGGTGCTACGGACACCCAACCAAGAATCAAGACCCTAATACCTCGCAGTGCTGCGGATGCCCGGGGTACTTATGCTTGGTCTGGGTGTTACGGGCTCCCAACCAAAAATCAAAAACCCTTATACGTCGCAGTGCTGCGGATGCCCGGGGTACTTAGGCTTGGTCTGGGTGTTGCGGACCCTCATCCAAGAATCCAAAACCTTAATACCTCGCGGTGCTGCAGATGCCCGGGGTACATAGGCTTGGCCTGGGTGCTACGGACTCCCAGCCAAGAATCAAAACCCTAATACCTAGAGGTGCTGCGAATGCCCGGGGTACTTATGCTTGGTCTGGGTGCTGCGGACCCCAGCCAAGAATCTAAAACCCTAATATCTCGCGGTGCTACGGATGCCCGGAGAACTTAGGCTTGGTCTGGGCGGTACAAACTCCTAGCCAAGAATCAAAACCCTAATACCTCGCGGTGCTGCGGATGCCCAGGGTACTTAGACTTGGTCTGGGTGCTACGAGCTCCCAACCAAGAATCAAAAACTATAATACCTCGCGGTGCTGTAGATGCCCAGGGTACTTAGGCTTGGTCTGGGTGCTACGGACTCCTTATCAAGAATCAAAAACCCAAATACCTCGCGGTGCTGCGGATGCCCGGTGTACTTAGGCTTGGTTTGGGTGCTACGGACCCCCTGCCAAGAATCCAAAACCCTAATAAGTCTGGGTGCTACAGACTTCCAGCCAAGAATCAAAACTCTAATACCTCGCGGTGCTGCGGATGCCCGGGGTACTTAGTGTTAGTGCAGGAAGCACCAGATCGAACCTTGTTTTGATATTGGCAAAGGATTCAAAGTTAAGGGTTATTTGTTGTCTAACAATGCTGCTTGAGAGTGCAGGAAACAAAGTCCTAGCGAAGGGCTGCTAGGCACCTGACGATGGGCTGTCAGGAAACCAAGTCCTGGCGAAGGGCTGCTGGGCAAAAACCAAGTCCTGGCGAAGGGCTGCTGGGCAAAAACCAAGTCCTGGCGAAGGGCTGCTGGGCGAAACTCAAGACCTGGCGAAGGGCTGCTGGGCAAAAACCAAGTCCTGGCGAAGGGCTGCTGGGCGAAACTCAAGACCTGGCGAAGGGCGGCTAGGTGAAAACCAAGTCCTGGCGAAGGGCTGCTAGGCGAAAACCAAGACCTGGCGAAGGGCTGCCGGGCAAAAGTCCAACTGGAGGATCCGGTTGGCACCAGGTAAATTCTCCCGAGAGGAGTATGTGAGGACGCGTTCCCCTTGAGGGAACATTAGGCGTCGGTTCGACCTAGGGCTCCATTTTGGAGACCAAAGTCAGAACCAAGACAGCCAAGGCTGTGTAAAATTAACTTATTAATTGCTGTTTTGGACTAACCCTGGATGCAGGACCGAGGGACTGTGTTTCTGCAGCTCAGAGAGCCTCAAAGGAGTGAGGCAGTAGCTGAGCAGGGCGCCCCGGATGTTTCGGGCGCTCCAGAGTCAACCCAAAGTCAGCAGAGCAAGGAAAAGCCCCGACAGCAGCACATTTGGGGGCGCCCCGGATGTTTCGGGCGCCCCGCGCGCATCGGGCGCCCCGCGTGTCGCGGGCGCCCACTGTGCCACGCCACTGGCAGCTGCAGCAGCTCACCCTCGCGAAGAAGATGAAGCCTTGACCGGTCAACCCGGGCGCCCCGCGCGCGTCGGGCGCCTCAGTCAACTGTTATCCCGAAGTCGAAGCGATCAGTCACGACCGAGAGCACGCCGGATCACAAGCCACGTGGGGGGGCGCCCCAAGCATCCCAGGCGCCCCCAGTCCTATATAAAGGACCCTCGACCCTCTTCTTCAGCAAGAAAATTCTTCGGACACTTCCACGCTCTTCTGCTCTCGTACTTTGCTCCAGATACTGCCCAACTCGAGCTGACGACGTCCCGCTGCCCCGAAATCTTCGATCTAATCCGGACGTCGGTAAAAGAAGAGCATAATTCTTGTTATATAAGTTTACTGCACTTATTCTGTATTCAATAATTGTAAACTGGTTTACGAACTTATAGAATTGCCCGCAGAAAACGGTCAACGACCGTGGGCCTTGGAGTAGGAGTCGCCCCAGGCTCCGAACCAAGTAAAAATCTTGGTGTTCGCATTGTCTGATTTTAATTATTCCGCTACGCAATTGCTCTTTACGAAATCCGAACGATTTGCGACATTCACCCCCCCCTCTATCGCATCTCTCGATCCAACGAGTGGTATCAGAGCGGGGAATTCAAACTTGGTGCAACCACCAGTTTGAAAGTTTTTTTCGGATTTACGAATTTTTTTTAATTTTATTTCTTTACTTTTTGTTAATCAACGCAACTCAATCTCGTTCGCCTTTTTCAATTTTGAATTTTCATCTTTTCACCATAAGTCTGAATTAATAAAACGAATAATTCTTAAAAATTTGTCATAAATTTTTATTATTATTATTTTAATATTATTTCTCGAAATTCGTGCCACTTTAATTCGAGTAATCTTTTAACTCTTATTTTTCACCATTAATCAGAATATTCATTTCCCAAAAATTTTGTCTCAAATTTTTTTTATTATTTTATTATTATTCTGCCTCGAAATTCGTGCAACTTTTTTTGGGCAATTTTTTTTCTTCTTCTCCCGCACTACTAATCCAAGACCAAGTCTTGGTACATTCTGTTAGTTCTTTTGTGTGCAAGAAGTTATTTTATGGCCAACCAAGAGTGGAACAGTGCCCGTCCACCGCTATTCTCCGGCGAGAACTTCAGCTTTTGGAGAAGACAAATGGAGTCCCTTCTGAAGACCCATATGGACATATGGATGATCATTCAAACAGGGTTCCACCTCCCTACAGAAGATGGACTATCAATTGCATGGGATAAACTGGATGAACCAACCCTCAACCAAATTGAGACTGATGCAAGAGCAACTGCAATTCTTCAATGCGGTCTAACCAACGAACAACTCAAGCTAGTCGGTTCATTTGGATGTGCTAGAGAAATTTGGGAGAAATTGATCAATCTTCATCAGGAAATCTCAGATGAAGAAGAAGATCAGGTAAGTTATCTTGCACTCTCGGTCCAAGCACAGACAGCCGAGTCAGAGTCTGAACCTGAACCCAGAGTCGAAATCGAACCAGCAGAATCAGACGACGAACTGACTGACATGGTAACCAATTTCAAATTCTTTTCTAAATTAGAATTAAATAATCAAGCTGATACTGCAATGGTCGAGGAAGGTATAACTTTTGCAGGGAAAACTCCAAGAGAACCACCAAAGAAGGAGCTTCAACCGATACCCAAGTCCGACTCAGACACGGAATCAGAAGATGAATTTAGATCCGAGACAGCAACAATTAAGGGGGAGATTCCTAATAAGGAATCAAAAGGTAAAATTACAAATTTGAATTTTAAAAATCATATAATTTGTTACATATGCAGGGAGAGAGGGCACTACCAAACTAAGTGTCCTACCCGTAAGATTCAAACGATACCACCGACGGCAACAAAGAAACGAGCTCCAAAAGCACGAAAGAACAAGAGTCGCATTCAATGCTTCAAGTGTCAGGAGGTTGGGCATTACAAAGAAGAATGCACAGATAAACGTTACAAAGATCCAGGGAAACCAACCAAAATGGGTAACTGTAATTTACATCCAAATCCACTCTTTACCTTGAATACTGATAGATTAATTAATCTCCCTTGGTCAAATTCAGATATGGATGCATGCTTAGATAACTTGATGAAATCATGTACATTAGCAAAGTCAAAATTCAAAATATTAAGACAAGAAAATGAGACTTTGAAAATTAAAATTGATATACAAGAAAAACTGATTAATAATTTTGCAAACTTAGAAAATCCAGAAATTTCTCCTCACTGTGACATTATCTGAATTTTTGTTTTGGCTATTCATAGGACTAGATAGCTTAAGGACTTAACCAATTACTTGAAATTTGAAAACATAGTATTGGGAGGAGGTGAGATGATAGTACGTTGGGGAAACCAACTCTAATAAGATCAAGTCTACTTGGTCTCTTTAGACTGGTGAAACCAGCCGAAGCTACCGATCCAAGACCCAAGCTAGTTAGACCAGAAAATGACCTAATTTAATTTGAAAATGAAATTTCATTAAAAGGCTTTGTCTAGGAAAGGGTGGATGATCCCATAAGGCTACGACCAAAGAAGGCCTAGTGCCTCGCCAAGACCTGGAAGCCAATTTCTGAAATTCAAATTCAAATTATCTTTTGTCAAATTCGAATCTAACACAAATTTCAAATAATTATAGATTTTAATCTGTTTTCAAAATTAAATAACTTTTTTCAAAATAAATGAAAATTCCTTTTCAAAATTAAATTTTACCTTCAAACCTGTCTCACAAGAACTTTTAAGGCTAACTGTTTGAAAACCCTAGATTGGGTGAGACAGGAAAATTAAGTTCAAATTAAAATTTCTTTTATGTTGTGTTTTAATTCAGAGGATAATTCCAACATAGTCAAACCATGATTAACATAGTCAAACCTTAGTCAACTGAGTCAAACATGGTCAAACCTAGTCAACACTAAGGTCTTAGATAAAGTCAGTCTATGTCGGATACAGCGGGAGTTCTTCTTAATGCTTTTTAGATTTCTCAAAATCCTTATGCTTTAAAACTTATTTTCATCTCAAAAATAAGGCTTTCAAAAGTTGATTCAAAAGCCTTCGTATATTACTATCTATTTGAAAAATTATTTTTAAACTGTGTTATTATTCGAAATTGAGTTTTCAAAAATTTATCTCCTTGAAAGTTATCATACTCAGGAGATTGTTCAAAAGTACTTCTTTTGATCTTGACAAACCCTAAAGACATAGAGGAAAGGTCCACTTCATGATCTACAAGGACTCCTAGGATGTGTCAAATTTAGGGGGAGTTTGATTCAAAAGAAGAATTTTTGAAATTTTTTTTGGTAATTATTTTAAAGTTATTAGATAATTCTTATAATTTAAATCAAACCCTAAAACTCAGAGGAAGATCACTTGTAGTCAACAAGCTTCCTAGGACTGGGTCAAGTTTAGGGGGAGATCAAATTAAAAGAATTGTTGAAAATTTTCAAAATATATGTTTTCATGCACTGCAAGTTTAAAATCCTTTTGAAAACATAAATAATTTTTTCGTTCAAAATATTATTATTATTGTGGCCTATAAAATTGCTTTTGAAATAATATTTACTTGGGTTGGCGAATTTCCAGGACACTTAGGAAAATATCCTTGTAGTCAACAAGGTTTCCTAGGATTGTGTCAGACTGGAAAATAAACCAAGTCAAGCAAAATATTGTGTCTTCAAAAGGTCATACATTTTTCAAAATGTACTAGCATATACTTTCAAAGTACTATC
Source organism: Boesenbergia rotunda (assembly GCA_024364735.1). Classification (NCBI taxonomy): domain Eukaryota; kingdom Viridiplantae; phylum Streptophyta; class Magnoliopsida; order Zingiberales; family Zingiberaceae; genus Boesenbergia; species Boesenbergia rotunda. The sequence continues at coordinate 8,943 of JAGFNQ010009472.1, forward strand.
ATTTTTTTTGAGATAGTATTTACTTGAATTGGAGAACTTTTCTAGGACACTTAGGGAAATGTCCTTGTAATCAACAAGGTTTCCTAGGATTGTGTCAGACTGGAAAAGAAACCTAGTCAAGTAAAATATTTTATTTTCAAAATGCATAATACTTTTCAAAAATTACTCATATCTTTCAAAGTCTAATATTTTTCTAAAAAGTACTTATGTGTTTCAAATCATAATTTATTTCAAAAGTACTTATGTCTTAAAAAATGCATAATATCTTTCAAAAAGTACTACTATATAATGTTTCCAAAAGTACAAATATTTTTCAAGGCAAAAATGTTCAAAGTGCGTGAAGCTTTTAAAGATTTGCCTACAAATACATTTTTTTTCAAAATGGAGTTAATCTAGAAATTTAAGTTTTTTATGCCTTCAAAATTATTCTAAGTATCTTCATGCTTTCAAAATTCATAGGCTCTGATACACAAATACTCTCCTTAAGACTTCCTTCAAAATATTTTTTGAATTGGACTTAAAAATGGTCTAAGGAGAAGAATTTAACATTAAGGGGGAGAGATAGGAAAGAAAAGAGGGAATCAAAATTTTCAAATTTGAATTTCAAAAACTTCTTAAGTACTTAATTTTTTTATTTTTTTTAAAATCAATTTAAGTACTTAACTTTTTAACTTAAGTACTTAACATTTTTTCCCAAGTACTTAACTATTTCTTTCAAAAATTATTTCTAAGTCTTTCTCAAAAATTATTTCTAAGTACTTAACAATTCATTTCAAAATTTATTTCAAGTATTTAAATGAGTTTAGTACTTAACTATTTTTAAAACCAAGTACCTGACACTTAATTTTTCAAACTTCTCAAAAGTACTTGCTTTATACTTGAAAATTATCTAAGTGTAAAAAGTTTTGAAAATATTTTTACTCTGTTTTTGAAATACTTTGTTAAAAACATGAAGCACTTAGAAAAACTCATAAATCCCTGTTAGATACCTTGTTCACCCATGCCTGTTTTTGATATATGTCAAAGGGGGAGGAAAGGTCAAAGTTAAGAGTTGTAAATACAAGTATTCAGGGTTTTAGGGGAAGTATGAAAAATAAATATTTTTTTTCAACTCTACATTTATTCTGTTCATAAATAGTTATACCTCATTGCTTAAACCTTTTGTGCTTAAACTGCTATCTTTTTCCTTAACTTTGAATTGTGTTGCCATAATCAAAAAGGGGGAGATTGTTGGTGCAGGAAGCACCAGATCGAACCTTGTTTTGATATTGGCAAAGGATTCAAAGTTAAGGGTTATTTGTTGTCTAACAATGCTGCTTGAGAGTGCAGGAAACAAAGTCCTAGCGAAGGGCTGCTAGGCACTTGACGATGGGCTGTCAGGAAACCAAGTCCTGGCGAAGGGCTGCTGGGCAAAAACCAAGTCCTGGCGAAGGGCTGCTGGGCGAAACTCAAGACCTGGCGAAGGGCGGCTAGGTGAAAACCAAGTCCTGGCGAAGGGCTGCTAGGCGAAAACCAAGACCTGGCGAAGGGCTGCCGGGCAAAAGTCCAACTGGAGGATCCGGTTGGCACCAGGTAAATTCTCCCGAGAGGAGTAGGTGAGGACGCGTTCCCCTTGAGGGAACATTAGGCGTCGGTTCGACCTAGGGCTCCATTTTGGAGACCAAAGTCAGAACCAAGACAGCCAAGGCTGTGTAAAATTAACTTATTAATTGCTGTTTTGGACTAACCCTGGATGCAAGACCGAGGGACTGTGTTTCTGCAGCTCAGAGAGCCTCAAAGTAGTGAGGCAGTAGCTGAGCAGGGTGCCCCGGATGTTTCGGGCGCCCCAGAGTCAACCCAAAGTCAGCAGAGCAAGGAAAAGCCCCGACAGCAGCACATTTGGGGGCGCCCCGGATGTTTCGGGCGCCCCGCGCGCATCGGGCGCCCCGCGTGTCGCGGGCGCCCACTGTGCCACGCCACTGGCAGCTGCAGCAGCTCACCCTCACGAAGAAGATGAAGCCTTGACCGGTCAACCCGAGCGCCCCGCGCGCGTCGGGCGCCTCAGTCAACTGTTATCCCGAAGTCGAAGCGATCAGTCACGACCGAGAGCACGCCGGATCACAAGCCACGTGGGGGGGGGGGGGCGCCCCGAGCATCCCGGGCGCCCCCAGTCCTATATAAAGGACCCTCGACCCTCTTCTTCAGCAAGAAAATTCTTCGGACACTTCCACGCTCTTCTGCTCTCGTACTTTGCTCCAGATACTGCCCAACTCGAGCCGACGACGTCCCGCTGCCCCGAAATCTTCGATCTAATCCGGACGTCGGTAAAAGAAGAGCATAATTCTTGTTATATAAGTTTACTGCACTTATTCTGTATTCAATAATTGTAAACTGGTTTACGAACTTATAGAATTGCCCGCAGAAAACGGTCAACGACCGTGGGCCTTGGAGTAGGAGTCGACCCAGGCTCCAAACCAAGTAAAAATCTTGGTGTTCGCATTGTCTGATTTTAATTATTCCGCTACGCAATTGCTCTTTATTAAATCCGAACGATTTGCGACATTCACCCCCCCCTCTATCGCATCTCTGGATCCAATACTTAGGCTTGGTCTGGGTGCTACGGACTCCTAACCAAGAATCAAAACGTTAATACCTCGCAGTGCTGCGGATGCCCGAGGTACTTAGGCTTGGTCTGGGTGCTACGGACTACCAACCAAGAATCAAAACCCAAATACCTCGCGGTGCAGCGGATGCCCAGGCTACTTAGGCTTGGTCTGGGTGCTACAGACTCTTAGCAAAGAATTAAAACCCTAATACCTCGCGGTGCTGCGGATGCCCGGGGTACTTAACCTTGGTCTGGGTGCTACGGACTCCCAACCATGAATCAAGACCCTAATACCTCGCAGTGTTGCGGATGCCCGGGGTACTTAAGCTTGGCCTGGGTGTTACGGGCTCCCAACCAAAAATCAAAAACCCTAATAACTCGCAGTGCTGCAGATGCCCGGGGTACTTAGGATTGGTCTGGGTGTTGCGGACCCTCAGCCAAGAATACAAAACCCTAATACCTCGCGGTGCGGCGGATGCCCGGGGTACTTAGGCTTAGCTTAGGTGCTACGAACTCCCAGCCAAGAATCAAAACCCTAATACCTCGCGGTGCTGCGAATGCTCGGGATACATAGGCTTGGTCTGGGTGCTGCGAACCCCCAACCAAGAATCCAAAACCCTAATATCTCGCGGTGCTGAGGATGCCCGGGGTACTTAGGCTTGGTCTGGGTGGTACGAACTACTAGCCAAGAACCAAAACCCTAATACCTCGCGGTGCTGCGGATGCCCGGGGTACTTAGACTTGGTCTGGGTGCTACGAGTTCCCAACCAAGAATCAAAAACTCTAATAACTCGCGGTGCTGTAGATGCCCAGGGTACTTAGGCTTAGTCTGGGTGCTTCGGACTCCTAACCAAGAATCAAATACCCTAATACCTCGCGGTGCTGCGGATGCCCGGGGTACTTAGTCTTGGTTTGGGTGCTACAGACTCCCAACCATGAATCAAAACCCTAATACCTTGCGGTGCTACGGATGCCCGGGGTACTTAGGCTTGGTCTGGGTGCTACAGACTGCCAGCCAAGAAATAAAACCCTAATACCTCGCGGTGCTGCGGATGCCCGGGGTACTTAGACTTGGTCTCGGTGCTACGGGCTCCCAACCAAGAATCAAAAACCCTAATACCTCGTGGTGCTGTAGATGCTCGGGGTATTTAGGCTTGGTCTGGGTGCTTGATAACCGTTTTAGTCGTGTTACGATTTCAAATACAATTAAAGTATCGAACTCCCCTAAACTAATGTAGTATAGAGTAACTCGAGTCGTCTCTCTCAAAGAATGTAATGATAGGTTAATAATCTTAGGATTCCAAGTTATTGCTTCTGGATTTTGGATATGAAACTGGGTTTGTATTTGAACGCTAAGACTACGAAATAAAATAGCAAAACAAGTATGAAATCTAATCCTAATTAATGAAAGACAATGCGAGTAAAGGAGATCTAATCTAATCTAAACTATACTTACAGAAAAGAAAAGGACAACTTGAAATAAAGCATTGACGAAACTAAACATGGAGCAAATCCTACAGCATTAAAGAAATCTAATCTAACCTAACTTAATTGAATGTAAATGAGACATATAACTTAAAGCAATGGGAAAAGCAATACAAAATAAAAGTTAAGCAACTAAGAAACATCACAATTGAAAGTTTTGTTCTAACAGGCATCTAACCAAACACAAGATAGGCATGCTGTAAATTGATTCAAGTACATGCAATTTTAAATGGGAAAGATCCATCCAATACAAACATTCATCATCAAACACATAACATTCAACTACATCAAACAAATCAAACAATCTGATGAAGGCTGTCGGAATGGATCTGAAAAACTACTGTGAAGGAGTGTGAAGGGCTGCTGCCGCATCTGATGAAGGAGTGGCTGCCCCTAGGGTTTGCGGATGAGGAATGAAGAAGAAGGAGAAGTGGAGGTGGAGAAGAAGCTCCGGCCGGCGGCAGCGAGGTGGAGGAAGAAACCGCCGGCCCCTTCGTGGCGGTGGATGAGATGGAGGAAGAAGATGATAGCCTCCCCCCTTTCTCTATCCCCGGATCAGATCGAGATCCCCTTCTTTACTTCTCCTTTCCACCCTTGATTTTCTCTGATGAGTGGCTGAGATCACTTGCAAGGAAACTCCATCAATCGTCGTTGCCAGATTCAAGTGGAGGGTTGTGATGACCCGTGCATCCGATTGCATCTGGACAGCTATTGATCGGACTGAATGGCTCTGGATCGGTTTGGATGCTCCCTGATCGGTCTGGGGACTGATCAGAAGCCTCCCTGATCGGTCTGGGGACCGATCAGGATGTGATCAGTAGCTAAAATTTAGAATTCCTCTGTGCCATCTCTTCCTGATCGGTCTGGGGATTGATCAGGCCTTCCCTGATCGGTTTGGGGACCGATCAGGCCTTCCCTGATCGGTCTGGGGACCGATCAGGCCTTCAACAGAATGAGATTGGAGTCTGATGTCGTTCTTTATGGATCCGTCTTCACCCCGAATGTGCCCCTTTTGATTCGATGATGCTCAAGCTTTCCAAAAATCCAATAGAATGAAATATGATTGCGAAAATGTAGGAAAATTAATTAACCAATGAAAATACATCCTATTAATAATTATGCATCATTTCATAAACAAATACACCTCAGAGCCCCACATTTCCCCACTAATGGCATAAAATTTATCGATCAAATTGCTAGTTATCACACCCCGACACTTAATTCTTGCACGTCTCGAGCAAGCAAACAAAACTAAAAGAAAAACAAAATATCTCCCGAACATTACATCCTCTAACGATACTTGAAAATAATAAAAGAAGGTTACTTAGGATCATCAAGTCTCAAGAATCCATGTATTTATGGTTCCAAATCTCACATAAGTCAAAAGGCATGGTAATTTCAATCAACTTGAATAAACTAAGCATGACAAAAACCTCACAGGATAGATATATGCACTGATGCTCACAAAAATAATAAATATGAAAGTGGAGTTCTCTCAAAGCATGCATGACATTGCACTACCATATGCTTGCTTATTTTCTACTTCTCCACTACTATAGCATAAGTACACAAATCAAGAGGACTTTTCAATGACTAATGATGAAACCAAGTGCTGATAAAAGAACAAGAAAGGTAGATAACAAAGGAGATCACAGAGAATATGAGAGCATTGGGGTAATCAACATGATGTATACAATTAAACCATATGCCAAAATAAAAACTCAACCAAACATCCAAACTCAAAATTCTCCTTGTACATTCTCAATGCAATACACAACAACCACTTAAAACATCTCTAAAAATGCATGTATGTATTAACAACGTAACTCTTGAATTTCTCTCAACAATAATATCAAGAGTACACATCAAGAAATATTCTTTCTTGTTCATCACTAACAAAATCTTAAATGCTTGAATTTTTTTTCACTCTCTTTATTTTTCATTCTTTTCTCTTTTTTTCACTTTTTTTCTTCATTTCTCTCTCTCTTTTTTTTTCACAGAGAGATTTTTTTTCTTTATATTTTTTTTCTTTTTTTTTGTACATAGAGAATTTTTTTTTTCAACAAATATTCGTCCATACACACTTGTCTTCCCCCCCCCACACTTAAAACTTGCCTCAGACAATGTACAAAGCATGGTAACATCTAAAACTCACAATAATAGAGGCTAATAATAAACAAATAAAAATATAACTCATCATGCAATCACCCCATGCTCTCATGCTCAAAGGAAGAATAAGCTAATAAAGATATGACAGTGAGAATGTAATGACAATGAGAAGATCTGACAAAGGAAAGATAATGAAACATGAAAACAATATGTGAAATGCTCACTGTGACAATAGCAAAGTAGAGGGAAAACTAAGAGATCAACAAGAAAGTTTGCCTCCATCGTATTCATGTCAGTTTATGCTATTGTAATTTCAAAAAGAATCAAAGCAAGTTCTAGAGTGTCAAGTATCACAAATGCTATCACACATAAGAGGATTAAGGATAAGCATGGGAATATCCTCACTAGGTGAACAATAAAATGTCATGCTTAATCTAACAAGATAGAGTCCATCACCACAACAAATGACTAAATGCAATTAATGTCCCCAAGCATACCAAGGAAACCAAAACTCAATAGTCAGACTTAACCATCTTTTATGATTCTCAAAGCATAATAAAGGAATATGTAAGAAGATACAACTGAAAATCAAGTAAGGTTTATTCAAGACCAAACAAAATGCAAAATGAGGAAGCAAAGCATGAATGCAAAGTATAAAAGCAAACAAACATGCAAGTATAAACATGAAGAAAAATAAGAAAAGGAAAGAAAAGGAACAAACTCTCCTTTATTCCTGGCTGCTGGAGTCGGTTTAGGAGTAGCATCCATCCCGGTAGTGGTGGGGTTCGGGTAGTCGAGAGAGCATTCCTCACATGATTACTGTGATAGTGCACTGCTCCCCCACACTTCGACTTTACATAAGTGTGTTCCGGTGGTCGAAGGCGATTCAGGTATAAAATCCACTCTTGGGGTAAATAGTTACAAGTCAAAGTGAATTCAACCCCTCCCACTGCATGCTCTTTAGAAGACCTTTCGGGAGGTTGTAGGCTATTTAATTTGAGTACCCACTCGAGAATCCTACGAGACCCTGCAAAATCATGAATAGAAAATACTTCCCGCACACATGCATGGTAAGGAAGACATGAAATACAAACAACCTCTACATAAAATGTATCCAGAAATGAATCACAATCAATAAAATCAACTTTGGGTACCTCCATGAATTTTTCACAATTAATTTCTGTACATGATGTATCAAGACATGCATCACAGCCAATAAATGTATCAACAATTTCACCACAGCCAACAAAGTTAACACTGGGTACATCCATGAATTTTTTGTTGGATCGAGAATAACGATAGAGGGGGGGGGGTGAATATCGTAAACCATTTCGGATTTAGAGAGAGTATGCACAGCGAAAAATTAACACGAAAATCAAACGCAAACACCACGATTTACTTGGTTCGGAGTCGCGGTCAGCTCCTACTCCAAGGCCCACGGTCGTTGATCGTTTACTGCGGGCAATTCTATATGTGCGCAAAAAGGTTTACAGACAGATATTACAATTGTAGTACAATAAACTTAAAAGGACAGCTCTTCATTACTGACGTCTGGTGTGGAATGTATCTCGGAGCGGAGGGACATCATCGGAGCTTGTATCTCGAGTTGGGAGGTTTCCGGAGCAGAGCGCTTGAGTAGAAGAGCGTATTGGCGTTGGAAGCAGTTGTTCCTGAAGCCTTGGGGTCGAGGGGCTTTTTATAGCCTCCCGGGGCGCCCTGAGCGTTGGCCCCCCCCCCCCCCCCCCCCCACGTGTCAATCGATCCGGTTAAGTCTCGGTCAGCCGTTATCCCTCCAGGATCGGGCTGAGGTTTGACCAGGGGTGCCCGGGACGCAGGGCGCGCCCGGGATGCAGGGGGCGCCCTAGTTGACTCTTTCAGCGGGCTTCTCGGCTGGATAAGTTTTATCCACTTCGTTAGCTTGAGCTCGGGGCGCCCAAGGCATCCGAGGCACCCGGGAGCACGGGGGCACCCGGGAGCATGGGGGCGCCCCCCAGTGAGCTTCCGAAGCGTTTTCTTGCTTAACTTGTTTTGCCTTGACCTTGGGGGCGTCCGGGACCTCCGGGGCGCCCTGTCCAGCTGCTGCCCCTCTCCTTTGGGGCGTTCTGAGCTGCAGAAACTTGTTCCTTCGGTCCTGTATCCAGGGTTAGTCCAAAACAACACAAAGCAATAAATTTTTAGGTTCATACAGCCTTAGCTGTCTTGGTTCTGACTTTGGGTCTCCATAATGGAGTCCTAGGTCGAACCGACGCCTACTGTTCCCTCGACGGGGAACGCGTCCTCACCTACTCCTCTCAGGAGAATTTACCTGTTGCCAACCGGCTCCTTCGGTTAGACTTTTGCCTAGCAGTCCTTTGCCAGGTCTTCGTTTCCAAGAAGTCCTTCGCATGGTGCCTAGCTGTCCTTCGCTAGGGCTTTGTTTCCTGGCAGTCCTTCGCCAGGTGCCTAGCTGTCCTTTGCTAGGGCTTTGTATCCTGGTAGTCCTTCGCCAGGTGCCTAGAAGCCCTTCGCTAGGACTTTGTTTCCTGGCAGTCCTTCGCTAGGTGCCTAGCAGCCCTTCGCTAGGACTTTGTTTCCTGGCAGTCCTTCGCCAGGTGCCTAGCAGCCCTTCGCTAGGACTTTGTTTTCTGGCAGTCCTTCGCCAGGTGCCTAGCAGCCCTTCGCTAGGACTTTGTTTCTGCACACTTGAGTAATTATTAGATCACAAATAACACTTAACTTTGAATTCTTTGCCAATATCAAAACAAGGTTCGATATGGTGCTTCCTGCACCAACATTTTTCACAATCAGGCTCAATACAAGATGAATCAAGAGATGTATCACAACCAATAATAGGTATCTCAATGAATTTTTCTAAACAATGAGGAGAAATACTTACCTGATCGTGCTGAAGAATACCTAGAGGTTCTACAAAAGTAGATGTGACTGTTGCTTACTCCTCGTCAAGAACAGGTTCCATCTCAGGCTCAAGTTCTGGTGGACATTCAACTAACTCAGGTGATTCTTGGGTTCTTGCTTCCACCATGCAAGTCCCTACACTTTCATACTGATTCTCTGAATCTTCTAATGCATCAGTCAATGGTGGTGGTCCCTGGGGCTCAGTGCAATCCCCTACACCTATAGATTCATCGGCAACGCATTCTTTATCAACCATATCTACAACAACCATATTAGAAAAATTAGGACCATCAATAACTATATCATCACAAAATAAAAGATGAGAAGGGTCCTGTAGTGCTTCAGAATCAAGTCCAAGGCTGTCACAAGTTTTTCCATCCATCTCTTCCACTGCTTCTATAGATGATGACTGCCCAGTAGGTATGAGTGGTCCCTGGGGCTCAGTGCAATCCCCTACACTCTCAAACCTATCCTCTGAAGGCATCTCAATCCATATAGGTGGTCCCTGGGGCTTAGTGCAATCCCCTACACCTATAGAATTATCTGCAACAAAAATGAGTCAGATACAGTCTTCAAATCTTCAGCCTCCCCCGTAGCTAACACCTCCTCTGCCTCATCCGAACTAGAATATCCTCTCTGAGCATCGATCCTGGTCCCTGCAGTCTGCATCTGACTAATGGTGGAGGATATCGGTCTAATTGGTTGCTCTATGTTCTGACTGGAAACATCAGTCCTACTCTAAAACTGTCCATAGTCTTCCTGATGCTGCTGAAATGGAGCGTTACATTGCTGAAAATCCTTCTCAAATTGCTGCTGAAGATGAGCACTAAGCTAAGCGCTGAACTGAGCGCTAAGCTGCTGAAAATTTTTCTCATGTTGTTGAAGAAATTGAGTGACAAAGGGCTCCAAAGTGAGTGGAAGCTCCGGTTCTTGTTGCTGAACCGGATGTGACCATGAAGGCATAAGATCATCCTGGAATGTCTGTACGTTCTGATATGCTGGATATGGCTCAGTAAATTGACTTTGTGTATCCTCATACCTGAAATATGAATTATCTCCCCAATTAGAATCATAAGAATTAGAAAATGAGATATACCTATCTGACTGTTGAGGTTGTTGAAAATCAGTTTGACAACTTGGTGGAGGTTGCTGAAGAATGTGACTCTGGAATTGCTGATCTGCTTGCTGAAAGTGTTGGTTGAAAGGTTGAACATTCTGGGGCTGTGAAGATGGAAAATCTTGCTGAAAATTCTGGAATGGTGGCTGATAAACTTGCTGTGAATGTGGTCATCCTTGCTGATGATAATTGAATGGTTGTTCGAACTCTTGGAAACTCTACTGAAACTGCTGTTGTGGCTGCTGAAATGGTTGAAAATCTTGCTGAAAATCTGAATAGGGCTGCTGAAATTCTTGAAAAGACTGAAATTGTGGCTGCCCTTGCTGAAATTGATAATCTGGTTGTTGAAATTTGAGTGGGACTGTTGAAAATATTCGTTTTGCTGCTGAAATTGTTGACACGGCTGCTGGTAAGTAGATGTATAAGCGTTTGTCCTTTGTTGGCACTCCTTCAGCTTAAACAAACCTTTTAACTCCATCAAAAATTTGATCTCTAACTGTTCATTTGAAGACATTTTGAACCTGCAGTCCTGTCACAAAACAAACAAAATGGCAGCACCCGTGTACAAAAGGATAAAGCAAATAAGAATAGAATCAAATCCTAAAATTATCAAACACCACTACACTCCCTGGCAACGGCACCAAATTTGATAACCGTTTTAGTCACGTTACGGTTTCAAATACAATTAAAGTATCGAACTCCCCTAAACTAATGTTGTATAGAGTAACTCGAGTCGTCTCTCTCAAGGAATGTAATGATAGGTTAATAATCTTAGGATTCCAAGTTATTGCTTCTGGATTTTGGATATGAAACTGAGTTTGTATTTGAACGCTAAGACTACGAAATGAAATAGCAAAATGAGTATGAAATCTAATCCTAATTAATGAAAGACAATGCGAGTAAAGGAGATCTAATCTAATCTAAACTATACTTGCAGAAAAGAAAAGGACAACTTGAAATAAAGCATTGACGAAACTAAACATAGAGCAAATCCTACAGCATTAAAGAAATCTAATCTAACCTAACTTAATTGCATGTAAATGAGACATACAACTTAAAGCAATGGGAAAAGTAATACAAAATAAAAGTTAAGCAACTAAGAAACATCACAATTGAAAGTTTTGTTCTAAGAGGCATTTAACCAAACACAAGATAGGCATGTTGTAAATTGATTCAAGTATGTGCAATTTGAAATGGGAAAGATCCATCCAATACAAACATTCATCATCAAACACATAACATTCAACTACATCAAACAAATCAAGCAATCTGATGAAGGCTGCCGGAATGGATATGAAAAACTGTTGTGAAGGAATGTGAAGGGCTGCTGCCGCATCTGATGAAGGAGTGGTTGCCCAATCTGATGAAGGAGTGGCTGCCCCTAGGGTTTGCGGATGAGGAATGAAGAAGAAGGAGAAGTGGAGGTGGAGAAGAAGCTCCGGCCGACGGCAGCGAGGTGGAGGAAGGAACCGCCGGCCCCTTCGTGGCGATGGATGAGATAGAGGAAGAAGATGATAGCCTCCCCCCTTTCTCTGTCCCCGGATCAGATCGAGATCCCCTTCTTTACTTCTCCTTTCCACCCTTGATTTCCTCTGATGAGTGGCTGAGATCACTTGCAAGGAAACTCCATCAATCGTCGTTGCCAGATTCAAGTGGAGGGTTGTGATGACCCACGCATCCGATCGCATCTGGACAGCTATTAATCGGACTGAATGTCTCTGGATCGGTCTGAATGCTCCCTGATCGGTCTGGGGACCGATCAGGATGTGATCAGTAGCTAAAATTCAGAATTTCTCTGTGCCATCTCTTCCTGATCGGTCTGGGGACCGATCAGGCCTTCCCTGATCGGTCTGGTGACCAATCAGGCCTTCCCTAATCGATCTGGTGACCAATCAGGCCTTCAACAGAATGAGATTGAAGTCTGATGTCATTCTTTATGGATCCGTCTTCACCCTGGATGTGCCCCTTTTGATTCGATGATGCACAAGCTGTCCAAAAATCCAATAGAATGAAATATGATTGCGAAAATGTAGGAAAATTAATTAACCAATAAAAATACATCCTATTAATAATTATGCTTCATTTCATAAACAAATACACCCCAGAGCCCCAAATTTCCCCACTAATGGCACAAAATTTATCTATCAAATTGCTAGTTATCAGTGCTGCAAACCCCCAGCCAAGAATCCAAAACCCTAATACCTCGCGGTGTTGCGGATGCCCGGGGTACTTAGGCTTGGTCTGGGTGCCACGGACTCTCATTCAAGAATCAAAACCCTATTACCTCGCGGTGCTGCAGATGCCCGGGGTACTTAGGTTTGGTTTGGGTGCTACGGGCTCCCAACCAAGAATCAAAAACCCTAATACCTCGCGGTGTTGCGGATGCCCGGGGTACTTAGGCTTGGTCTGGATGCTACGGACTTCCAACCAAGAATCAAAAACCCTAATACCTTGCCGTGCTGCGGATGCCCGGGGTACTTAGGCTTGGTCCGGGTGCTACGGGCTCCCAACCAAGAATCAAAAACCCTAATACCTCGCGATGCTGCGGATGCCCGGGGAACTTAGGCTTGGTCTGGGAGCTACGGACGCTCGACTATGTAATCGAGATCCTGATTCCTCGCGGTACTGCGGGTGCCTGGGATACTTAGGCACTGCGGAAATAAGGTTAACATATAACCTACCAGGTATGAAATAAGCATCTTCGAACAAAGGGAAACCTACAGGAACTTTCATTACTACTCAAAGCGCTTACACATCAGAAACAACATGTGTTTCCTCCATTTCTATGTAAAATACATTGACAACGCTGACACATTAAATAGGGACATTAAATAGGGGATGCAATCAGTAAGGCCATTAGAGGATATCACTTCTCTGCCCGGGCCCTCCTCTATCGCTTCATCGTCCCCCGCACGGTCGCTTACCTTAGAGCCTTCTTCCAGGGGCGGGCGAGCGGGGAGCCATCTTCATAATGGTCAGGGTCCTTGAGTTGTCGGCTACGGCTGGGACTTCGGGATTCTCCCTTTTCATGACCATTTATAAATAAAGGAGAAATAGGAACAACTCGTGGTACATATGGACGAAACAATTCCATTCAAAGATCCCGATGGCCACTTACAGTTAACTCCCATCCAAGGATAAAAAAGAGTTGCAAAATACAAAGGGAAGAGGAGGGGGAGCAGTGGGTGCAACTCCTCCCCGAGTGGCAACTACTCCTGGCCCGACTGATGTCCGATGCCCAAAACTCAGGGAAAACGGGCAATCAGGCGGAGGAGAGCAACCGAGGAGGTACAGGAGATGAACCATCAGGAGATGCTATCGGGCGAAACAAAGGATTTTGACACACCAGATGAGGAAAAAGATTAATACCGAGTGATTTGGATTTTGACACAAGGCTAGATGAGGAAACAGATGTCCCTGACAAAATAGATGAAATCTTATCCATTGCAACAATGGCAGAGGTACCATAGCCAGGGATGCTTGTACTCGTGGATTGAGATGGAGCATGAGATAAGTGTGCTCCCTTTTCAAGGAGAGAAGGAGAAGAATATCGTCTGCTCACACCTCCATTCTCTTCATTCAACATCTGGAAATTGTTACAGTATGTCAAAATCGGGTAGAAGAAAAAAAAAAGTGTTTCTGGCTAAATAACATAGTCAGATTGTGCAAAACAACAGTCATAAAATGAAGGGAGAGAACTGGTACCCTCTGTATGACAGGATCAAATGATAAAAAAAGACGCCTAGACCTCTCTGGCCATGTTTTTGTAAACATCCGGTAGCAGGTTCGAGCAGTTGATCGCACCTAGACAGACAAATAAGGCAAGCAGTCAAGGAACCACATCACCGAGCAAATAGAAGGTTCCACCAAACTTAGCTAGTGTAGATGATAACTTCTTGTTACAAACTAATTGCAATAGATCCCAAAACTCCTGACAAATCTAACCTAGGGTGCTAGGTTAAAAGTTTATCTAATAAATCTACAATCTGAGTAATTCATCAACAATAAAGAAATTCAGTTAGGCCTGAAAGTTTAGCTTGAGTCTCAGACTGATCCCATGAGTTCCAAAGTCTTAAATATTAGTGAACCATCTCAGTTTCATTCAGTGTTGCTAAAAGCACAAGGCATTACCCTAGATGCTAACCCATGCCGAGCAAGCAGTTTATATTCTAAAAATATACTAATTCATTTGATGTCTTATTCTCATCATGTCAACAATGAAGTTCTTAAAAGTGAGGATGATGTTCAAAATATCAAGGGTAATTTTAATTGCAGTCTCAGTACACCTAGGCATATGGATAATCCGAGTATTTTGTTGACTATTTTGTTTAACTCTGTTGGACTAAACTTATTTCCCCAGATCAGACATCATGCTGTACTGGTTGATTCATGCAGTTCGTAAGATGCAGTAATGTAGGTTAGCCTGGTTGTTTATTTATTTTGATTCATGATATGATATAGTTATTTATCACTTGTAGCACTAGAACACATTTACAATGTAGATAATTTGGCTTTCCATCTCAATTCTGTCAGAACTGTGTATATTGTCCATATGGGTACCGACTGGCAACCAAAATGTTAGACCGTGCATGGGATTGCATTATTGCACTGAACATCAACAAAGCGGTTGTCTGAATGTAAGCAATGATTGTTTTGTCACTTAACAGAGTCAACTGGAAAATCAAATACAATATCTTACCTCACTCATTGCATCTGCTACACAACATATGATTAGATCCTCATATAAATCAGCAGAACGTTGAAGTTCTGGAGCATCAGCCCAGTACTCCAGTATCAGAAGTGCATATTCACAACACCTAGTAAAGCAAACATAAAATTTCAAAGAACAAAGAGGTACATACAAGCAATCTAAGCCGTTGCTACTCACCTAGCACGAAGAACTGCACTTTTGTCATTCTTTGCAGCATCAGCTATTCGAGGTAGCACACGGGCAACTTTGCAGTTACGCAACATCTGAGGATAGATTGTCAGGAGAGTAAATAAGCAGTCAATCTCCCTAGTTAAACTGGTCATATTTCCAATCTGAAGTTTCAATCATGTATCATACTATTTTAATACAATTATCTGCAGACTTCACAATCACAAGAACAGTTATCACAACAAGCTTCATAAGTACCTGAAACGATTCATTAGGCAACAGTTACTTCTGTTATAAAGCCAACCACCCTGCCGATCTAGTGGGTCGGGTCGACCCTCAGACAGGAGGACGCGAGTGTCTTAACGAGCGACGGTGACTGGGATAAAGGGGGTCCTATGAGACGGACATGGACAGGGTTTCGTGGCCGAGGACGATCTTCTTCCGAGACTCGTGATGATCATAGATCTCAGTCCCTGCGGATACTGTCGCCATTTCTGACTGCAGTACCGATGGTACCTCCGGTAGGTTTGATTGCAGCATCAGCCCCAGTGGCGCCTGCTACGGCACCTCAGGATGTTGCATCACCGATGATACAGTAGATGGTGCAGCAGCAGCAGATGGCGCAACAACAATAGATGATGCAGCAGATGTTTCAGATGTTTCAGACACAAGCTGTCCCATCATCTGCTCCACCAGCATCTTTCCCGATTCAGTCTGAGCCTCAGACTGCGCAGCCGACAGTTATACAGCCGCCAGGACCGACGGTACCATTCGGAGACTCTACAGTACGGTCGGCAGCACTTATTGCTGCTACTGTTCCAAGCCGATCTATGGCCCGGATTCCGGCATTAGCACAGGTGGCTAAGGGCCGTCTTACCCTATTCCATGGAGTCACCAATACGACCGTGGCCCGCGCTTGGCTGGAGACGTTGGAGAGGACGTTTCCATACCTAGAGTGTACAGATCTGGAGCGGGTTGAGCTCGCAGCGTATCATTTGCACGACCGAGCTGAGACATGGTGGATCACTCAGAGATCGGTTATGGGTACGCAGTCGATCACCTGGGAGAGATTTAGACAGGTGTTGACTACACAGTATTTTCCAGCCGCACAGTAGTTGACTCGATGGCAAGAGTTTTTGGAGATTCGTCAGGGAGAGCAGTCAGTGGCAGATTATAATGCAGAGTTCCACCGGTTATCCGAGAGTTGTCCTCAGATGTTTCCTGGAGATCTCGAGAGGATGACCCATTTTCTTAGAGGTTTGGCTCCCTACATCCAGTCTCAGATGTCTCCTTGAGATCTGACCTCCTACGGACAGGCACTGGACTGCGCCTTACATGTGGAGGCGATGCAGCAGAGGCTATCATCAGAGAGGAAGAAGGACAAGAAGATGTTGCAGACTTCTCAAACCCAGTCCTCGTGGAAGCGAGATAGACAGGAGCAGTCAGCACAGGATGTTTCTGGGGTCACTTCTCGGCCTCAGAAAGAGGGAGGTTCAACGTCAGGATCTTCCCAGTTCTCTCGACAGGACCGACAGAGGTCTAAACTGTCTTATCAATGCACTCGGTGTGGTTCCAGGGAGCACGACATGTCGAGTTGTACCATTGGACAGGCTTTTTGTTTCCATTGCAAATAGCCTGGCCATCGGAGACGCGACTGCCCTCAGAGGGCACAGGAGGCGCGTACAGGAGGCTCAGTTGGAGGAGGATCTTCTGGCCAGTCGGGGGCCCAGCGGGGAGGCCGAAAGGCCCAGACTTCTTCACGACAGCAGCAGACTGCCCCTCCACCGATCCAGCTCTACTGCTTGTTTGGTCAGAGTCAAGAGGCTGTATCGTCATCTGTGGTATCCCAGCCTACAGTTCAACCTTCGATTTCAGAGCCTCGTCAGCAGATCTATACCGGGTATCAGCTACCTATCTATTAGCAGTCTCAGATTTCTGGAGCATTGGTGCCTACTGTACTGGCATTACCCCCACCTCCACCACCGCCAGAGTCGGGCCGAGTTTATGCTGTTACTTGAGAGGAGGCTCATCGAGCGGATGGATCCATTTTTTGAGGTACAGTTTTGCTTTACACACTCACTACAGATTTGCTCATTGATACTGGTAGTTCATATTCCTTTATATCACGGGCATTCTTGAGGATGATCTGTAGGTTGCCAACCCTTAGGGCACAACGATTATCAGTGTCCTTACCTTCAGGAGATGTTCTGGAGGTAACCCAGGAGGTCAGAGGGTGTCCTTTAGACTTTGGGAGGGTCACCCTTACCGTGGACCTATCTGTACTGGACATGATAGAGTTCGACATCATTCTAGGCATGGACTGGCTCACGGCTTCACATGACACCATTGATTGCCATTCGAGGGTGGTCGCTTTCTGACCTCCAGACCAACCCTCGTGGAAATTCCTTCGCATCCGGGATGACGGCATAGCGGTTATCTCCGCACTTCAGGCGCAGAGACTTATTATGCAGGGTTGTCTGGGATTTCTGGTATCATTGCTCAGCACTTCAGATGGCAGTACTCCTCAGATCTCCGACGTTCCAGTGGTCGTGGATTTTCCGGATGTATTTCCAGACTAGTTTCCCGGCTTACCTCCCCGAAGGGAGGTTGAGTTTGCCATTGAGTTGATATCGGGGACTGCACCAGCATCGAAGGCACCATATCGGATGGCACAGTGAGAGTTGGACGAGCTGAAGGTCCAACTCCAGGAGTTACACGATCGTGGATTTATCCACCCGAGTGCTTCCCCGTGGGGATCTCCGGTCCTTCTTGTGAAGAAAAAGGACGGTTCTATGCTACTTTGCATTGACTATAGGCAGCTTAACTCAGTCACAGTCAGAAACAAGTATCCGCTGCTGTGTATTGATGATTTGTTTGATCAGCTGAGGGGTACATCTGTGTACTCCAAGATAGATTTGTGATCTAGTTATCATCAGCTGAGAGTCAGAGATTCAGACATTCAGAAGATGACATTCCGCACCCGCTATGGACATTATGAGTTCTTGGTGATGCCGTTCGGGCTCACTAATGCCCCGGCCGTGTTCATGGATCTCATGAACCGGGTATTCCTCCCGTATTTGGACCAGTTCATTATTGTATTCATCGATGATATTTTGATATATTCTGCGTTCGAGGAGGAGCACGCTCGTCATCTTCGCATCATTTTGGGGGTTCTCCGAAAGGAGAAACTCTACGTGAAGTATAACAAGTGTGCATTCTGGCTGTCTTCTATGGGTTTTCTTGGACACGTCGTATCCAGTGGAGGCATTTCAGTGGACCCCCAAAAGATCGAGGCAGTCACTAGTTGGGAGAAACCCAAGTCAGTCCATGACGTGCGCAGTTTCCTGGGGTTGGCGGGTTATTACTGACGCTTTGTTGAGGGTTTCTCCAGCATCGCATCACCACTTACACACCTGACCAGAAAGGGCGTGAAGTTTGTATGGACTGAGGATTGCGAGACCAGCTTTCAGGAGATGAAGCAGAGGCTTGTATCTGCGCCAGTTCTAGTACTGCCTTCCGGAGAGGATGATTTCACTCTGTATGCTGATGCATCTCTCCTGGGACTGGGCGCAGTACTCATGCAACATGGACAGTTGGTTGCTTATGTTTCTCGGCAGCTGAAGAAGCATGAGATGAACTACCCCGTTCACGATTTAGAGTTGGCTGCTATCATTTTTGCGCTGAAGATCTGGAGGCATTATCTTTATGGGATCACCTTCGAGATCTTCACAGACCACCAAAGCCTTCAGTATCTATTCACTCAGTGAGAGCTGAATCTCCAACAGAGGAGGTGGATGGAGTTTCTGAAGGATTACGACTGCACCATTAGCTACCATCCTGGGAAAGCTAATGTAGTCGCCGACGCCCTCAGTCGAAAGTCCAGAGCTGTTTTGGCATGCCACAAAGTGATGGTCACAGATTTGATTCAGAGTTTCTCTGAGCTGGGGTTAGAGGAGCAGTCTCGGACAGAGAGAGGATTGCTAATGACTTTGATGGCTCAGTCAGAGATTCAGTCGAGGATCAGAGAGACTCAGGCCAGTGACCAACACATTCAGTTTTTGGGCAATCAGGCGATTACAGGAGAGCAGTCAGATTTCACACGTGATGAGGAGGGTGTTCTATACTTCCGAGGGAGGTTGTGTGTACCAGAGGCGCACCCTGTCTTAGAGGAGTTGCTGCAGGAGGCTCACCGATCACGTTTTGCTATTCATCCGAGTAGCACTCGGATGTATCGTGATTTGAGACATTCCTATTGGTGGAACAGCATGAAGAGGGACGTCGCGGACTTTGTTGCTAGATGCCTCCTCTGTCAGCAGGTTAAGGCAGAGCACCAGAGACCTGCTGGACTCCTCCAGAGGATTCCCATTCCCGAGTGGAAGTGGGGACATATCACCATGGATTTCGTTGTGGGTTTGCCGAGGACTAGGAGAGGTCATGATAGTCGTGGACCGACTAACCAAATCTGTTCACTTTTTAGCTATTCGGAGGACATATTTCCTGGATAGATTAGCTGAGTTGTATTGTTGGGAGATAGTTAGATTGCACGGAGTTCCTTTGAGTATTATCTTGGATAGGGATCCGCGCTTTACATCTCAGTTCTAGCAGAGTTTGCAGAGGGCTATGGGCACCGAGCTCTGACTCAGCACAACTTTTCATCCCCAGATTGACGGACAGTCAGAGCGTACTATCCAGACCCTGGAGGACTTACTGCGCTCGTGTGATGGACTTTGGGGGCAGTTGGGAGGACCATTTGCACTTGGTGGAGTTCGCCTACAACGAATTTCATTCGGTGTTACAGATGACACCGTTTGAGGCGTTATACGGTAGGGCGTGCAGGACACCCACCCTTTGGGATGAGGTCGGAGAGACTCAGCTGCTGGGACACCAGAGAGTTCAGCACGAGGCAGAGTTAGTACGAACTATTAGACAGAGATTATCAACAGCACAGGATCACCAGAAGAGTTATGCTGACCGGAGACGCAAACCCTTAGAGTTTGCTGCTGGGGATCATGTTTTTCTTCGACTTTCACCCACGAAGGGGGTGAAACATTTTGGCCTCAGAGGTAAGCTAGCTCCACGGTATATTGGTTCGTTCCAGATTCTGGAGAGGATTAGAGCGGTAACTGATCGCCTAGCACTTCCCCTGTCGTTGATCGGTATCCATGACGTGTTCCATGTATCTATGCTGAGAGGTTATGTGTCAGATCCCACACACATTCTATCCAAGGTGCCAGTTCCGCTCCAGCCTGACGCTACTTATGAGGAGGTACCTGTACGGATCTTGGGATTCTGGGAGCGTCAGCTATGGAACAAGACAATCCGGCTGGTCAGGGTTGGATGGTAGCACCACTCGGATGTAGAGGCGACTTGGGAGCTCGAGGACACTATCCGAGCTCGATATCCCCATTTATTCGATTGAGGTATGTGTTGTTAGTTCATCTCAGCATGCATACTTAACATATATATTGCTGCTAGTATTTAATATTAGCAATGATAAATTTGGGGACCAAATTTTTTGTTAGTGGGGGAGAATGTTAACATTTAGAAAATTTTAAAGGGGCTAAAAGGTCAAGTTTCTCAAATTTAGGGGCTATTGTGCGAATAGTCAAATTTGGAGGGGATATTCGCAAAATGGCCCTTTATTAAATGTTATTCATTCTCTGCTCGAGCCCTAATTACAGCGAAGCCAACCCCAAATCGCCTTCTCCTCTTCCCTTCTTCTCCTCACATTAAAGCCGATCCCTTCCTCTTCATTCTTCGCGTGCCCTGGATCGCAGCCAAGCACCGATTCTTCTTCTCCCTTGTGTGCCCTAGATCGCAGCCAAGCGCTGATCTCTTCTTCTTCTCCGTCTTCTTCTTCGTCTCGCCTCCGCCTTCGGGCCACTCTGTCGGCACTAGCGACGCTCCAGCTTAGGTCACAGAGGGTAGCCCATGTTAGGAGGGTTTTGGCCTCGTGTCCCTAGCAGATCAAGTCCTCGCCGGCATCACGTGGAGGTGAGTGGTGCTCCCTTGACCTAATCTTCCATCTCGGCATTTTCCCCCGGTTTCTTACAGTGGGTTTCGAGTTGTGTTGGTTCTGAGGCTGGATCCATGGTTCTAGGGGTGTTCTTGGCCGATTGTGGCTGGATCGGCGGAGTTAGAGCAAGGGACACCGAAAATTCTTGAGGTAAGATTTGATCCCTTCTGTTAGGTGTGGGATTTCCTCGGATGTGCGTGGAGCTTGTCCCTGTGTTTTGACACTTGAAACACCGGATATGACTTTTGTCCCTTCAGACTCCTAGTGTCGATTCCTTCGTTGCAACCTGTGGTGAAGTACGAATCTTATGAGTAGGGCACTAATTTTTATAGTGTCCTCTCTCCATGCATTTAAAACAAATTATATGGAATTTAAAAATAGACATAATTAAATTATACCTGTATTCACCCATAGCTTTCCCTCAATTTCTGGCCTTCTTTGCTCCTTCGGCGGTTAGTCCGATCAGAGCTACCTGCTCTGATACCAATTGTGGGATCGGTGACGGTCGATAGAGGGGGGGGAGGTGAATATCGACTCAACCTATTTCGCGAAACTTTATCGTTCGGTCATGCTATCAGAGTGTTAGTATGCAGCGGAATATAAAATAAACACAAATAGAGCAAGAATATCTCGAGGGATTTACTTAGTTCCTAACCCCCTAAGGTCAGTACGTCCAAGGCCTAAGTACTCAACGTGAGTCCACTAGTGGTCTCCTTTCTGGAATTTCCAGAGGCGGAGAAACCCATCATACAGTTTAAATACAATCAAAGAAATGATCAATAAATACTACTTTGTAATGTGCAAGCCAAATGAAAAGTCTCGACCAACTCTGGAAGTCCGAAGCACTGCGCACTTCTTCCTGGAGCCTCCTTGGTCGCAAAGCTTCATCGTAGACTTTTGGTTCACACAGAATGAGTAGACAGATGGAATACTTGGTATACTGAAGTGAGGGGGTCGAACCCCTTTTTAAATTATGTTCTTGGGTGCCTAATAGGGTTTGGGGCGCCTGCCACGTCACCCAAAATTGGCACGTGCTTATCCGCAGACTTGGCCAAAGTTTATCTCTAGTCGTGGGTGCCTGGGACTGTTGAGGCACCTGATGGCTCACGGGCACCTAAGAAGCTGACGTGACAACCCTACCAACTCAGCATCTCCGTTCGCTGGAAAACCCTATCTGGGGTGCCTGATACCTATCGGGCGCTTGGGTTCTCAGGCGCTTGAACCCTTTCAGGCGCCTGAACCAGTTGCTGATGGGGTATCCAGCAGTTGGTTTGTGTCCAAATGATGAGAAACAAGTGTATGGGGGGTCTAGTACATTGTGTTTAGGATCATTGGGGATTAAAAGAACTGATAATTGGGATATTATTGGGGTCTTTTTGATGTATGACAAAGGGGGAGAAGTGTTGGGTTTAATTTGGGAAACCAAACACACCTTTGCTAGAAACCCTAGGTTTAGGGGAGCTGAGATTAAGGGGGAGCATGATTGCTCCATTCTTGCCGTAAGGGGAAGCATAGAGAGGTTCTTAAAAAGCCTTTGTAAGTCCAATGTAGGGAGAGCTTTGGAGAAGCTTTAAAAAGCCCGTTTTGGAAAATTCTTAACTTGGAGGGTTAGGTGTTGAAAAGTCCTAACTTGGAGGGTTAGGTGTGGAAAAGTCCTAACTTGGAGGGTTAGGTGTGGGAAATTCTTAACTTGGAGGGTTAGGTGTGGGGATCCTTGGGATAGGTTTTAAAAAGCCCATTTCGAAAAATTCCTAACTTGGAGGGTTAGGTGTGGGATGCCTTGGGATAGGATCCATGTTGCATTACATATGCATTGGCGGTGTAAGTCCAAGATGGAGTCTTGGCAACGTAAGTCTAGTTGATTGGTTAAGAATTATTTTTGCTATTCTCTACTATTTGTTTTCCCTAACTTAAACGTATTGCCAAACATCAAAAAGGGGGAGATTGTTGAGGCAATCTATGATCTGTAGTGACCATGAGTTTTGATGTTTGGGCAAAGGATTTAAGTTAGGTTTACCCTTGTGTATTTGATATGGGTATATGAGTGTGCAGGTTATACAGGTTACACATATTGACTTGACTGGAAGGCCTCGGTACAGTGAAGGGTGGCATGGAGACAAGCTGGAGGCTTGTGTGCTCCTGAGGGACCTTGGTATAGTAGGGACGATGAGCTGAGGGGCGCGGACTTCGAGGTATGCGTGAAGGATGTCATGGAGGCAAGCTGAAGGCTTGCGTGCATCCGAGGGGCGGGAGCCGAAGATGAAGAGGGCGCGAAGGTAATAGTCAAGGTTGCTGGTGAGGAGTCAGTCGAGTCGTGAGGGTACGAGTGCTGTGTGATTGTACATGGAAAATCCTAGGGTTCGAGTGCGGAGTGAAATGTACTCGGGAAGGGTAACCTTAGGTGTGTGAGTAGACCAGTCGACTGTCAGGGTGGCAGTCGACTGATAAAACTCATAGAATGTTTTTGGCTGGGGATCAGTCGACTGCCATTTTGGCAATCGACTGGTAAAGTCAAAAACTAGCCGTTGCAGAGAGCCATTGGACTGCTGTTTGGCTAGCACCAGTTGACTGGTAAATTGTCAGTCAACTGGTGGCGAGGGTTTCAACCCTAGTCCTATTTAAGAGGACTTCGTGTTGGCTGAAAAGGTTGATGAGTTTGGTCTTGGTTAAAGGCTAAATGGTAGTCTTGGTGCTTAGGTTGTGTCAAGGTGTTGTGGCGAGGTTTCTCCACCCACAAGGAGCGACAAGGGTTAACCGGAAGTTATCCGGGGAGTGATCCACCAACGGATTCTTGGATTAGTCACCCTTAGGGGTGGATACCAAGTAAATCTGGTTTGTTAGCACTGTTCTTTGTTGTTAGTTTCATTTGTATTGTATATTCCGCTTGCGCAACTAATAACGTAGGAAGAAGAAGCCGAAAAATGCTATTCACCCCTCTAGCGTACAGAATCGATCCAACAGTCTCTACTTCTGTCCGCGATCCCCGCTTGGCTAAGTCTTTTGCTCAGTCCCCCGGACCAAGACTTCATGCTCGGCTTCCGAGACTCCCAGATCTCGAGACGTCCGACCTCAACCCGTCTTTACTTCTGTCCGCAATCCCCGCTTGGCTAAGTCTTTTGCTCGGTCCCTCGGACCAAGACTTCATGCTCGGCCTCCGAGACTCCCGGATCTCGAGACATCTGATCCTCGACCCGTCTCTACTTCTGTCAGTAGTCCTCGCTTGGCAAAGACTTCGTGCTCAGTCCTCCAGACCATGACTTCTTGCCCAGCTTCACTCACCAGGATTTCTTCCACCTAGATTCACTCACCAGGACCCAGCTTCACTCACCAGGATTTCTTCCACCTAGCTTTACTCACTAGGATTTCTTCCACCTAGCTTCACTCACTAGGACCCAGCTTCACTCACCAGGACCCAGCTTCACTCACTAAGATTCTTCCATCTAGCTTTACTCACTAGGACCTAACTTTACTCACCAGGATTTCTTTGCTAGTTATCTTAATCCTGACTAGACTTCTTCCAACCTTCAGATAAGTATAATCCTAAACCTCAAGTCCAGTTTGGTTTAATCCATTGGTTAAACTGACCATCCCTAGGTTTTATTCATTTTACCAAATATCAGATCTTGTTTGGCTTATCCCTTTGTCAAACTGATCAAACCTGAATTTTCCATACCAAATATCAGGTCCTATTTGGTTTAACCCTTGATCACTTTGACTCGACCTTAGTATATTGTCACTACTAAACATCAGGTTTTGTTTGGCTAATCCTTTGTCAACTTGATCAAACCTGGGTTTACCCTACCAAACATTAGGATTTGTTTGACTTAACCTTTCATCACTTTGACTAGACCTTAGTGTGTTGTCAAACATCGAAATACTGGAGGTTGACTGTTCATGATTGATGCTCTTAGCACCAACAGAAAGGTCCACCACCCCTTGGGGCAGCCACTCGATATAATACAATGTCTGAAAAATGTAGGGAGCTGGCCTCGGTCGAGAAATGAAAAGTATATTATTCCAGCAAGAACCCGGAAAAAGAAGGCGCAGAGGCATGTGACCACAAAAAGGGGAACATCTCCCCTTCAAGGCCAAGTCTCCTAGTTGAGCCAAAATAGGGGTTGAGCTCATGACCTTAAATGAGCACTTCTTAGAAAGCAACCCAAAGATTCTCTTTGCTTTTTTTATATGTTCTCTTTTCTTCTTTTACACTTTGTTATCTTGTCTAATTTGAGTTTATTTTGTTTTTAGGTTTTTCGCCCTTTCTTGAGTCAGCCATAGAACTTTTTCATAGGCATGGAGGCGAAGGGTGGGAAGAAAGTGAAACAGGGCCAAAATTGTCTTGTAGGTCGTGCCCTTACTCTGCTCCTGTGCCATCCACACGATATTAGAGTGTCTGATAGACTTGGTTGTCTCTCTAATGGAACCTAAATGAAAGATACAGGGTCGGGTGATAAGTACCATTTTATTGATTATTTTAATTGCTAAAATCCATGTTTGACCTATGATTTTATTGCTTAATTGTGAAATTGCCCTAGGTTTTAGAACTTACCTTTATTTTGGACTTAATTGCAAATTTACACATATTTGAATTATTTGGCCACTAAATTTTTGATCTATTTTTGTAGGCATGAAAGGTTCAAAGACCTAGGGTATACTGGGTCAAACTTGAGTTGGATGTGACCCGGATCGAGTTATCAAGCTTAGGATTAATCTGGGCCGTCCGATTCAAAAGCGGCTAGATTTGAGCCATCCGGGACCATCTGAAGCAATCCGAGCTAGGGTTAGGGTTGATCAAGCACTCTGATCAAGATCTGAAAGTTTCATCCCAATCAGAGCTAAATCAACCGTTGGATCAAGCTCGGAGGGCTCTAGATCGTCCATTCAAAGACTAAGTTGATCTGGACCATCCGTTGCACATCTGGAGGATCCGAGCTACCACGAGGCAGATCTTGACCCCAGATCATCATCATCAAAATTTGGATCAGATCGGGGCAAGATCAGCCGTTGGATTTTCTCAATTCAATCGGAGCCGTCCATTGGTTATTACTTAAGGAAAAATTTGCCGCAGCTTCCCCTTCATCGCGTCTTCGCCTCAACAGTAGAGTTCTTCAGTTCTTCATCGTGTTCTTCCATTTTTTCATCCAATCGAAGGCGTGATCCCTCAATCGATCATCAAAGCAAGGGCTAGGTTAGTGAAGAGAATCTCAGTGAGGTTTCAAATTTGATTTTTGCTCAATAGCAAAGTTGCGTGAGGTCTCGGCAGTTTTGCTATCCGATTTCAGCGAGCTCAGCTGTGCACCATCGCCACTGCATCCGAGCTATCCAGAGGGGTTCCCTGGAAGGTTTCGGTCATTCCCTAATCCCAATCGCAAGCCACAACAGCGAGTTTGAAGGAATTGGAAGCAAATTTCGGCTTGAGCAGGATTTGATCTGATTCGGTAGCAGAGATAGCTCCTCATTGATTTGTTGAGCTTGCGGGTCTGAGGTTCTCCCTTGATTGACGACCAAGGAGCTCTTGAGTTGGAGAATGATTGAGGAGTAGTTTAGATAATTAATTTTCAGTGTTTTAGCTGTAGTTTAATTCTGCACGAATTCTGTTTTTCTTTGTCAGTTACTGCTATTTACATTTTAAAGTTGTTTAGCTATAATTTAGTTTCAATTCTTCAAGTCAAATAGTTTAGGAAGTTTGTTAGTGATAAATTGAATGTTATTTCAGCTTATTTCTTTGACAATTTCTTGCGTGCCAATTCCATTAGCTGCGTATCAGTCCCTTACTGAAAATTGCATTTCAGTTTCAGACTTTCTCAATTTGTTTCATTTTTAGTGAGCTAATTTAGTTGGTTTAAGTTTGTCTAGACTTTAGTTTCATTCCTGAATTCTGTTTAGCTTTGATAACTCGAAAATTCAGTTTGCTCCCCACTTAAATCATTGCGTATCAAGTCTGCCCTGTTTTTCTTTTGCAATTTGTGTCTGAAATTTCCATTTCTGCTCATCCGATTAGGAGATCTGAGTTATTGTTTTTCCATTCCATTGTTTCTGAATTGGCACTTGATTTGTTTGCCTCAGTTGCACTTGCTTCACATCAGCTGAAAGTGTTGCAATTGGGATGATTTTCAGCATATAGGTTCACTTGTTTGCGTGCCAAATTGGGTGAATTCCTGCAATTTGTATCAAGAGGCAGCTGTGGCAATTGTTTGGTATCAAATAGCCATGATTTTTAGTGTGTTTTATAGCTTGAAATAATCTAGCATTGTCTTTGTGCCAATTCGGAACAGTCCCTAGCCCTTGTTTGTTTCCAAGTCTTGTAGATAATTAATGTTTGTTGCTTGTGTAAATTTCGAATCTCCTTTGCATTGATTTGTTGCAAGCTTGTTTGTTTCCGAAAACTCCTATCACTGCTTTTACTTCATTGCATAGCAGTTCTTTTGTTTTGTTGAAATCAGAAATCAGTTTCTAAAAATCTGGTGAGTGCTTGATTAGGTTTTCATTGGTTGAATTAGCACTTGCCATCAATTGTTTGGTTATTAGTTGGGTTTAATTCTTTCCATCACATTTTCACTTTTATTTACAACCCAAAACCAAATCATTTATTTGAAACCCAAAAACATAAACGATACAAAAACACGAGCTCGAATCAAACACAACCTCGATTAGTCCCTTGGAAAAATACGATCTGTGGCCCCTTTACTACACTTTCATATTTTTTATTGCAAAAAGGGTTTCCAGCACATTTATAAATTTTAAATTTGAGACCCACATTCGTGACAGTCTATTTTGGGTCTATCAAATTTTTGGCACCGTTGCCGGGGAAGCAACTAGTTGATTTGTTTGATTTTTGCTTGTGTGCTTATAGACATATCATTGGGTTCTATTTTCTTTTGCTTTATCTTTTGTATACGGGTACTGCCATTTTTCTTGTTTGTTTTGTGACAGGGGTGCAAGTTCAAAATGTTTTCATCCACTTATCAGCAGCCGTGTCCACAATTTCAGCAAAACCAACCTTTCAATCAACCATTACAGCAATTTCAACCACAATTCCAGAATTTTCAGCACCCAAATGATCAATTTCAGCAACCAAACCAGTTTTTTCAGCATTTCCAAAATTTTCAGCAAAATCAATCAAATTTCCAGCCACAAATTCAGAACGGGCAGCCGCCATTCCAGAGTTTTCAGCCCCAGTTTGAGCAACCATTTCAACAATTTCAGCCCAATTTTCAGCCACCTTATCAACAAGATCAATCATTTTCTCAAGGAATTCAGCAAGGGTGTTTAGATAATCAGAATTTTCAGCAACCACCCTTCCATCAAGTTCAACCAAGCCAAAATTTTCAGCATCTTAACCAAGATTCTCAGCAGCCTTTTGTAAATTTTCAGCAGGGTAATAATCAATTTCAGCCTCAACCTCAACCATGGCAGCAAGAATTTCAACCCATACAGAATTTTCAACAACCTTTTCAATATTCACAGCCATACGAGCCAAATTTTCAGCAACAAAACCAGAACTTTCAGCCCACTCAATTTGAGTTTTCACCACCACAATTTCAACCTCAGATCCAATAATTCCAGAATCATAATTTTCAGCCATCTCAACCAAGTGGTGGACCAAATTCTCAGCAGTTTAATCAGTCCATTCATCCATTTGATCAGCCCCAACAGTTTCCATTTCAGAATGCACAACCTCCTCTTGGTCTTCAGCAGCCTTATGTTACTTTTCAAGACCAACAAGAGCTTGAGGATCAACAACAAAGGATGATGGAGATGTGTCAACAAGTCATACAACAACAGCAAATTTTACAACAACAACGGCAAGACATCGAAGAACACTTTGGAAAATTGGTTGATCAGTTGAAAAAGATACAAGCCCAAAGATCAGGACAATCAGATGATTCCATAGGTGTAGGGGATTGCACAGAGCCCCAGGAACCACCTACATTGATTGATACATCAGGAAATTCAGAGGATAGGATTGAGAGTGTAGGGGATTGCACTGAGCCCCAAGAATCACCCATTCCTACTGATTTAGAGGCATTGGAAGAGATTGATAGTAGAGCTTGTAACAACCTTGACCTCGACTCTGAAACTTTACAGGACCCTTCTAAACTTTTATTTTGTAAGGATATTGCTATTGATGGTCCTAATTTTTCTAATTTGGTTGATACAGGAATGGTTGAGGAAGATGATTCCATAGGTGTAGGAGATTGCACTAAGCCGCAGGGACCACCACAATTACTAGAAAGTGTAGGGACTTGCATGGTGGAAGCAAGCACCCAAGGATTACCTGCTTTAGTTGATTGCCCACCAGAGCTTGAGGCTGATGAGGAGCATGTATTTGACCAGGAGGAGAGCATGGATACATCTACTTTTGTAGAACCTCCAGGTATTTTTCAGCATGATCAGGTAAATACTCCTCCTAATTTTTCTGAAAATTGTATTGAGGTACCTCAAACTGATTTTATTGTTTGTGATATACCTAGGGATGCATCTCTTGTAGAATTTGATTGTGAAAAATCTCTAGAGGTACCTAGTGTTGAATTTGCTGAATTTGAAGCATGTGGTGTTACATTAGATGCAAATGCTGAGTGTGAGAAATTTTTAGAAGTGCCTAGACTTGATGTTGATTGTTGTGATGAGTCTTTAGACATATCTTATGCTAGAAATAATTTTGAAGAATTCATTGAGGAACCGAAAATTGATTTTATTGGCTGTGACACATTGTTTGATACATCCTTTGTAGAAAATAACTGTGAAAAATTAATTGAGGCACCAAGAATTGATTTAATTGGACATGATGCAGTTTTGGATCAGAGACTGATATTATTTTATTTCTTTCTGACCCTGCACGCTTGAGAGAGGTATTACATTGTTTTGCAGGGTCTAGAAGACTTCAGGAGTGGGTGCTCCAACTGAACAGACTCCAACCTCCTGGAAGGACTTCTAAAAGGCAGGAAGAAGGAGGAGATGATTTTACTTTAATTCGAAGAACTCCATTCCTTCAATGGATTTTGAACCTAAATCGCCTTCGGCCACCGGAGCAAATTTTTGTAAAGTTCAAGTGTGGGGGAGTCCGAATTCTCTCAACCACCCATGTTCCTCCACTATCACGATGGAGGCTACTTCTGGATAGACTCCGTCCACTAGAAATAAAGGGGAGATTGTTCTTTCTTGTATTTTCTTTTATTGCACTTTCCTTCACTGTTATGACTTCTAGAATTTTCTTTTAGTTGAGTCCTTGCTAATAAATGCATGAGTAGAGTAGAATGCATAGGAGTCAATGTAAATACCTTGTTATTTCTTTTCGCACTTTTTCTTGCATGAGTGGAAATAAATGTATCTCTCTAGGTTATCTCCATAGCATTTTAGAATCTCTTGGAAAATAAATTAAATTTGGTTGTCGAAACTTAAGGTTTGAGATAATGGATGAATTCTTGGATGCTTGAGTACTACTTGGTTTTAAATTCTTGATTGAGGACTTGAGATGAATTATTTTTGCCTAGTGAGATTTAGCCTTATCTTTGTGACACACATATGTTATTGTGCTCTAGAACTTGCCTAGGTTCTATCAAAATCATATTTCAATGATTGGATCACATCTATAGAGACTAATCACTTTGTTTACCTTTCCATATCAATTTTGGCAAAAATCATGTTCAATCCATTTGTCTTTACTCATTTCCTACTCTTAACCCCACTTTTCTATGGGCTTGTTTGTTGCTTGAGATGTTTCTTAATGCTATTTTGCTCGAGATGGACAAAGATTTAAGTGTGGGGGAGTGACTAAAGTTTTGGATGTATTTCATGTCAAAAAGAAAATTTTTTTTGCCAAGTTGAAGCAAAAAGGTGCCAAGTGAGTTGAAGCAAGTGGAGAATCTAGAGTCTTTATCATACTTTAAAGATCCAAGCTTACATGGTCAAGCTCAAATTGGTTGATGAAGAAGAAATTGTGTGCCAAGGACTAAGTGGCACGCAAATACAGTTATGTAAAGGAAAATCAGAGCTCTGAAGACTGAGCAAGGCTGAAAAATCAGGAAAGAAGCTGAAAAATCTGAATTGCAGCAAAAGGAGAGCTGCTGTGGGCAGTTAACAAATGTAAGGAAGAATCTGAGAGGGGCTGAACACAAGCTGAGAGCAAACAAAAGCTGAAATCAGCAACACCTTTTTGTGCAGTTTGTATCAAGATGAGCTGGATTTAATTTATCAAGGCTGTAAACTCTGAATGAAGGCTGCGTTAAGGCTGACCAAGGGCTGAAGAAATCTGAACTGCATGGAAAGGTTGCTGCCGAGTGTTGAATTTGGAGCTACTGAAATTAAACAAACTGAATTCAAGGGAAGCTACAAAGTGCTGAAAAATTCATGAAGAGCAGTGGCCTAGGAGAGTATTCAAAGATGGAATCTTAAATGCAAAGAAACCAAAGAAGATCAAATCAAATTTCTGCCACAAGCACAGTTAGTATCATATCAAATTTAAATTTTGATTTTTTGGAAAGCAGTGAGGCAGTGCCGAAATCAAAGGGAGCACTTATGAAGAAAATTCTGAAATGAAGGAAAGATATGGGCCGCAAATAGCAGAAAATCTGTGCTAAAAGTGAAGGAAAGTGGATGAAATGAAAACCGAAGAAAGGAAGGAAAAATTCAGTGCCAAATTCTACTATCAATAGATGCAAGTCCTAAGTGATACCAATTGTTTGAGAGATCGGAGAATCTAAAATGCAGCTTTACAGAATTAAGAAGGCTGATGAAATTGGAATTAAAGTTGAGAAGAAGCTGAGCTAAACTTGCATCTGAAACTGTCCAAATCTGAACTGTATTGCATTGGTGCTGCAGAGTGCTGCATTCGAGAGCTCTGAAGTGATATGAATTGAAAGGGAGTAAGCTACGAGTTCTGAATTTATTAAAGGAATGTTTGAGAAGCTGATTTAGAGGAAGCAGTGATTGAAATGCAGTAAAGGCATTTTCAGAAATGCAGTGGAGGAAGTGGCTGGAATTCAAATTGCTGATCAGAATATGTAGTGGAACCCCCAACTATTGTTAGCTTTATCGAAAAATCTGTAGTAGATTGATGTAGATAGGGAACCTCAAGTTGAATTCGGCTGGAAAGTTGAAAGGGAAACAGATGGCACAGAAAAAGAAATCAGAGAAAAGAAGGTTGTGCCAAAGAGAAAAAAAAACTTCTGCTAGTTGGATAGAAAATGGCTTGGCTCAAAAGTTGGGAAGTCAAGATCTATATCTGAAGTTGGAGGTGCACATTCAATTTCAGATCTAAGAAAAACAAATGGGCTAGAAGTTTCGAGGTAGAGTAGAAAATGGGAAGCTGAGCTGAAACTCTTCATTGTCAATTGATGCTAACTGTTGCTGAGCAATAGAAGAATGGCAAGTTCTGAAATTCGCTGCATGGAGTTGGAATTTGAAACATGAAACAGAGAAATGCAGCTATGACAGAAAGGACAAAGAAAAAAAACTGGGAGCTAAAAACAGCAAGTACCTTGGAAACTCACGGCATTAGAAGGGGATTAATGTGATTCTGATATGGAATTGGGCACAACATGACTGAACCGAATGAGAACAAAGGAGAAAGTTTGTAGCCGAACCTAAAGGAAGAGAAAGCAGAGAAAAAAATAAGAGAAAACAGCTTCAAGAATTGAGAAAAGAGAAGAGACAAATTGGCACGTAGATGGGAAATTGGCACATTGAGATCAATAGGGTTTTCTTCATCCAAATCAAAAGAATTATTCAAATTGGACTCCATCAAACTTTGGAATTCACTAGGGGACTGATAAGAGGGCAAAGTTCATTGGAAACATCCTTGAGCACTCAAGTCTTCCACTTTATCAAATTTTCCATTTTCTTGTCCATTTCTTGCCATTTCCATGTTTTCACTTGTTTTTGTAGAGGTGAATCCTAATCATGATTAATGGTGGAGAGTAGATAATAAGCAAGCCTATGGTGGTGCAAGAAGCATGTGTGTTTGAGTGAGCTCCACTTCCATCATCAAGTTAGAACTTAAGGAGAGAGCCACCAAAATTTTCCTTGAAAGGCTAGTGAGTTAAATTCATCTCAATGACTCATGATGGATGAAAAGGCTAAGTTGTTGATTTAAGGACAATATACTAATCCATAGAGCTTAGATTTTTGAGAATTGACAACCTTAGGTAATTTCTTTTCATTTGCTTCTAATTATGCTTAAGAAAATCTAGGGGATACATACTTAGTAGTTTCGCGAGACGCTCAAGGTTAAGTGTCTTGTAGGTCGTGCCCTACAATGTCTGAAAAATGTAGGGAGCTGGCCTCGGTCGAGAAATGAAAAGTATATTATTCCAGCAAGAACTCGAAAAAAGAAGGCGCAGAGGCATGTGACCACAAAAAGGGGAACATCTCCCCTTCAAGGCCAAGTCTCCTAGTTGAGCCAAAATAGGGGTTGAGCTCATGACCTTAAACGAGCACTTCTTAGAAAGCAACCCAAGGATTCTCTTTGCTTTTTTTATATGTTCTCTTTTCTTCTTTTACACTTTGTTATCTTGTCTAATTTGAGTTTATTTTGTTTTTAGGTTTTTCGCCCTTTCTTGAGTCAGCCATAGAACTTTTTCATAGGCATGGAGGCGAAGGGTGGGAAGAAAGTGAAACAGGGCCAAAATTGTCTTGTAGGTCGTGCCCTTACTCTGCTCCTGTGCCATCCACACGATATTAGAGTGTCTGATAGACTTGGTTGTCTCTCTAATGGAACCTAAATGAAAGATACAGGGTCGGGTCATGTCAATAAGGCACGGGCATGCCTCAAGACCATGCCAATGGAGTCTAACTCAATGAATCTAATTCGGATTAGACATAACTTTATAAGCTTACGATTATATTTTAGTTAAACTAAAATAAACTCATCTCTAAATCAACATGTTCTTTGTGTATGACCCAATAGGCTCTCGAAACGTTGGCAATGCCTTTAAAACCATTTTAGATACATTGCCAATGTTACGAGAGCTTATTGGGTCACACACAAAAAATATGTTGATTTAGTGATGAGTTTATTTTAGTTTAACTAAAATATGATGGACCTTAAGATTATAGGGTTAAGTGTAATCTGAATTAGATTCATTGAGTTAGACTCAAATGAATCCAACCTTTGAATTATTGGATTGAGTCTAATCGATATTAGACTCATTGGATTAGACTCAATTAATAAAGTTGATTAATGCCCATTAATAGAGATTAATGGAGCATTAATGAAAAGGAGACTAAGAAGCAATAACCTTTTGTATTCATTGGATGAGCACAAAAGGCTAATTTTTGCAACAAAGAAAAAAAAAGATAGTTGTATCTTATCTTGGCCGAACCTCTTCTTCTTCTCTTGGTCGAACCATTCATGTTGCTCGTACAACGAAGGTGGTTCTTTGACGGACCCGAGATAGATGTCACGAAAGTGGGTCTCAAATTTAGATATTTATAAATGCTGGAAACCCTTTTTGTAATCAAAGTATGAAAACATAGTAAAGGGGCCACAGGTCGTATTTTTCCTAGGGCTAGTTGAGGTTGTTTGATTCGTGCTTGAGTTTAGGTGTCGTTGATATTTTTGGGTTTCAAATAAAATCTGGGTTTGGGTTGCAATTTAGAATTGAAAACTCAATAGAAAGAAGGAAACTTAACCACGGAACTTAACTAGTGATAGCAAGTTATAACTCAACCAACAAGGAAATTAACTCTAACCATTCAAATGGAATGCAAGCAAGCTGTGAAGTTCTCAATTCTGATTTTCAAGAAAGACCAATAAATGCATAAATGAATTACTATTCAAAACCGAATCTCCACTTGGTACAACAGGCATGCAATGAAATCTGAAGTGCAGGGAAGAATTTGGAACTCAAAGCAACCCAAATGTTAAGTCAGTACTAGAATTTTCAATTGATACAAATGCAGAGTTTTGCTTCAGAGTTTACAATTCAAAACAATCAAATGCTAAGCAATCTATAGACAAATTGATACACAGTTAGTATCGAAGCCTCACTTGATTCAAGGTGCAGGAACTCAATCCGAAATGCAGAGGTAAAGCTGGAAATTCAGAATCGAGCTAGCTATAAAACAATCTGTTTTCATACTCAACAGCACACTTAAAGGTTTGTTTAAATTTGACACAAGCAATGCTGAAACTGACTTAATACAACATGCAGAATTGAGGCAGCCTAGATATGCAGAAAAAGAAACCAACGTGCCAACATAGAACTGATTCTTGCAGAATTTGTAAACTGGCTCTTCACAAGTAAAATGATCACTTCAGCTAGGAAAGTAAGGCTATAAGTGAATTGATGCTTAAAATCGAAGGAAGAATTGCAGCATTCAAATACAGGTCAATTCAGAAACAAACTTGGGCAGAAATAAATGCTGAAGTACAGAAGTAAAATTGCAGAAATTCAAGGTGCAGAAATTAGTGAATTGACTGCAGAAATGAAGTGATGCGCAGGGGAACCTTTTGTGCCAAAACTGATCCTTATGTGCATAAACTGTAAACTGATAATTCCAACATGAAAATTGATCGATCCACTTGGGAAAACAATGCTATTTGTGAAGAGATTTGCAGAAATGAAATGAAGGAATTCGAACTTGAAGACTGATTAAAGTAGGTACAAGTTTAATGCAGAAATGCACAAGACAAGCTGAGATTAAATGCATGACCCAATGCTCGAAAAGCAATTCAACTAATTATAACTGATACTCGGGAAATGGGCTGATAGATTCAGAAACCTTGCAAAATTTTGAAGACAGAAATGCAAACACACACTCAATGCAGAATTTCAGGATTCGATTGCAGAAATTCAAACAACTAAATGCAAAAATGAATTGCAGCATGAATTTGATACAAAATATAACAAGACAATTGATTTCAGTTGCAATAAAAGTCTAAGGTGAAGCTCAACTGATACAACTTCAGAGCCGTGAACTGTGAATTGCAGAATTGGAGTTAACTAGCAGATATAGTAAGCTGAGAAGTGCAGAAATTCAAAGTCGATCACATTGCAGAAACAAATCAGAACCATCCGAATTCAGGGGAACTTATCTAATGTTCTGGTAGAATTGAAAAGCACTAACGAATACTAACATGAATTCAGAAACTACAAACTAAACAGGCAGAAATGCCATTGATACGCAGCTGAATCTGAAAGCAGGAGATTGATACGCAGCAGGTATAACTGAAATACAACTTCAAAACTGATACGAAAGCAATAAAACGAAAATTAAACTGAAATTGCAAACTATTGTTCACTAAACAAGTTCACTAGCTAACTACTTGCAGGATTAAAACACTATTTAGAGCTAGAACAATTCAGAACTTAAACTATGGCAGCT
Source organism: Boesenbergia rotunda (assembly GCA_024364735.1). Taxonomy (NCBI): domain Eukaryota; kingdom Viridiplantae; phylum Streptophyta; class Magnoliopsida; order Zingiberales; family Zingiberaceae; genus Boesenbergia; species Boesenbergia rotunda. The sequence goes on from JAGFNQ010009472.1 coordinate 45,355, forward strand.
GATACACAAGTTCAGAAATGAAATTGCGGCAGAATTAAAAGCTACTGCTAATACAATGAAATTAACTACGAAAAACTAATCCTCAACCCTTCCCGAGCTCAAAATCTCCTTGTTCGTCACGCAAGGGCTGACCTCGAACCCCTAAGCTCAGCAAATCAGTGGAAATCAGCTTCGCTTGATCAACTCTGCTCAAACTGCATCAGCTGGGGAAATCCAATCCGAATCCCTTTGATCTCAGTTAAATGAAGTGCGATGATGATTCGAGGATCATCTGAGCTCACCTGAGAACCCCTACAAGTGGCTCAGATGAACGGAAATGGATCGTGGCTGAGATTCAAGTGCTCAGACCACAGAGCATGTCGAAACCCTCAAACACCTCTGTCCGGATGACAATTGAGCTGAATTCTCCACCGAAGCTATCTCCAATGATCCAGATGATGATCCAAGGTCGAGATTGAGGTGGTCGCGCCTCGGATTGAAGGAAAAGCTGAAGAACAGGAAGAAAACGAAGAAGAAAGACTGTGCGGCGAAGACACGACGAGGAGAAGTGCTGGGAAATGTTTGATTAAATACATAAGAATGGACGACTCAGATTGATTTGAGAAAATCCAACGGTTGATCTTGCTCTGATTTGACCCAAACTTTGATGATGTTGATCAGGGGTCAGGATCTGCCTCGTGGTAGCTCGGATCCTCCAGATTTGCAACGGATGGTCCAGATCAACCTAATCTTTGAATGGACGATCTAGAACCCTCTGAGCTTGATCCAACGGTTGAATGAGCTCTGATTGGGATGAAACCTTCAGATCTTTATCAGAGTGCTTGATCATCCCTAACCCTAGCTTGGATTGCTTCAGATGGTCCCAGATGGCTCAGATCTAGCCGCTTTTGAATCGGATGACCCAGATTAATCCGAAGCTTGATAACTCGATCTGGGTCCACTTCCGACTCAAGTTTGACCCAGTATGCCCTAGGTCCATGATCCTTCATGCCTACAAAAATAGATCAAAAATTTAGTGGTCAAATAATACAAATATGTGTAAATTTGCAATTAAGTCCAAAATAAGAGGAAGTCCTAAAACCTAGGGTAAATTCACAATTAAGCAAGTAAAACATGGGGCAAACATGGATTTTAGCAACTAAAATAATCAACAAAATGGTACTTATCATTCTTCTCTGAAACTAAGTTCGTATGACAAGCGTGGAATGTGTTTATGTGGATACTAATAGAGGCGCGATCATTCTGATCATACTATGATCTACTGAATCAATGTTGCTGCTGACATTATACCATTCACACAACAAAGGTTATCATTCTATCAAATTTTGTATACTATATTTGCATGGATCTCTGGAGGAATCATTTTTCTGCTGCGTATGTATGTTTTTTTTTTTGCAAAAGATCCCTACATGATTATAGAGGTCAGCTACCAATGCACTATGATTAGCACTTCCTAATTTATCTCGCGAGTGAATCAAGGGAAGAGACACTCATCTCCAAAAATACTCAAGTATGTATGGGTCTAGATACCTGGATTATCAAAATAATCTATGTCTAGAAATAATATCAAGGGAGGTCATTTCTAGGCTTGATCTTGATAATACCATTATGACTAAGTTTTGAAACCTAGGAAAGCCATTAAGAGAGTTTTTTGGTAGATTATCCCTAATAAAGATTTAGTTAATCCATAGATCTCAAATTAGTAATGATTTCCAAAAAACAAAAATGCTATGCTCAGGACCAAATACTGCGTGCTTGTACCTATGGCGCCTAGATTGAAATCCCTCTAGTGTAAAAAAAATAATTTTACATAAAAGTCAATTTGTAATAATGTGTCATACATGGTTAGACTCTTCTAAAGTAAGGATTAAACTTTTATTTATTGTGAAGGGATTATATGTTTTAGAGAGTGCATCTCTACTGCGGAATGAACGCCACGCGATACTGCACACTAGCGATCCAGGCGCCTAGGTTTTTTTCTTTTTTTTTAAATTTTTTAATAAATAATTCCTTAATCTTATAATATACCCTATGAGTATTTAATTTTTTTTTATCTTAAACATTATATCCCAAAAGGGAAGACTGAACCCTAGAAGAAAAATCTTATTAACTTAACTCACTATAACCTAAATCCTAAATCCTAAAATCTTAAACACTAAATACATATAATATAATAACACAAAGGATTTAAAATTTTTTTATCTCGAACACTATAACTCAAGATGGATGTCTGAATCCTAGAAGGAAAATTATATTAGCTTAAACTCACTATAACCCAATCCCTAAATCCTAAAATCTTAAACCCTAACTAAATATAATATATCCCTAAAAACTATTTTAAAAATAAAAAATAGTTACTTATGCTCCTGGATTAATTTGATGCAGGTGCCCCGGGTCCACACAAATGTGCATGCCTTAGTCTGCAGCATAGCATTTTTGTATATATATATATATATATATATATATATATATATATATATAGAGAGAGAGAGAGAGAGAGAGAGAGAGAGAGAGAGAGAGATTCTCCTGCGTGATTATGAATGGGGTACTATGCGCGACACAATGTCTAGGTGCCTGGATTCTTTATTTTAATCATTTTTTTAATTCTTAAACTGTAAATACATATAATATATCCTATCAGCATCTATAATTTTTTATCTTGAACACTATAACTCAAGAGGAAAACCAGAACCCTAGAGGCAAAAACTTACTAGATAAACTCACTATAACCCAACCTTAAATCCTAAATTTCAAACCTTAAATACATATAATATACACAAAGAACATCTAAAATTTTTTTTATCTTGAATACTATAATCCATAAGGGAAGCATGAACCCTAGAGGGAAAATCTTATTAGCTTAAATCCACTATAACCCAACTCCTAAATCTTAAACCCTAAATATAGATAATATATCCCAAAAAATTTAAAAATAATTTTAAAAAACAATTGAATCCAAGCGCCTTGATTGCGAACAAGTGAACATGTATATATATATATATATATATATATATATGTATATATATATATATATATATATATGTTACGTTGCACTCCTTACACCGTGCGACTATGCACATCATAACTTTTTGTTTTTTTTAACTTGTGTGTATATCATTTAGGGTTTTGCCTTTAGAATTTAGATGATGAGTTACAATATTAAGCATAAAAAAATTTCAAACCAATTTTTTTAACTTGTACGTGAGATGTGGAATGTAAGATATATATATATATATATATATATATATATATATATATATATATATATATATATATATATTGGATCGGAGAAAATCGATATAGGGGGGGTGAATATCGATATCAAAATTTTTCTGAAAATAGAGCGATTACGCAGCGGAAAAGAAAGAAAATAATTGCTAACACAATTGGTTTTACTTGGTTCGGAGTCGCGGTCGACTCCTACTCTAAGGCCCACGGTCCTTGACTGTTTACTTTGGGCAATTCTATATTCGGAAGATTCTTTTACAAATTTGAAGTATAGATATAGAATTGAAAATTGAAATTGTAACACTTTCGTAAATTAAATTTACCGACGCCCGAGGTGGATCGAAGATCGAAGCAGAGGGTCGTCGGCGGCACTAAAATCTTGAAGTCAGAGCTTGTCGGAGCGTCGCGCTTGAATGAAAGTGCTTGGAGCGTTGAAAGCGAAGTTGTTTGAAGCCTTGGGGGTGAACCCCCTTTTATAGTACCCATAGGGGCGCCTGTATCGATGGGGGCGCCTGACACATGGCCTCTCCTGCGGCAACTCCTATCCGCAGGCTCGGTCAGCGCTTATCCCCTTCATAAGGGTGCCTGGGCTGATGAGGGCGCTCGTGACCTCACGGGCGCCTGAGCTGACTTAGTCCACAGGCTTCGTGGTAGTTTGCTTCGATGTTCTAGTTTTTGCCTTTGCACTGGGGCACCCGTATCCATACGGGCAAGCCCCAGTTAGGCGCCCCACTCCATTAGGGCGCCTGAGTTGCAGAGACAGCGTTCCTTCGTTCCCTGCAACCAAGGTTAGTTCCAAAACATACAAAGCAAATATGTTAGCCATTATTTACAGTCTAAGCTGTCTTGGTTCTGACTTTGGGTCTCCCAAATGGAACCCTAGGTCGAATCGACGCCTACTGTTCCCTGCACGGGGAACACGTCCTCACCTACTCCTCTCAAGAGAGTTTACCTTTTGCCAACCGGCTCCTCCGGTTGGACTTTTGCCCAATCCACCTAATCAGGTCTTCGTGCCCAGTCCGCGACCAAGACTTCTTGCCCAACTTCCGATCAGGTCTTCGGTGCCCAGCCCTTTGCCAGGTCTTCTTGCCCAGTCCTCGACCAGGACTTCTTTGCCCAACTTCCGGTCAGGTCTTCTTGCCCAGTCCTTGACCAGGACTTCTTGCCCAGCCCTTTGCTAAGACTTCTTGCCTAGTGTACCTAGGACTTTCCTGCACACTTAATAAACTTGTTAGATCACAATAACACCTTAACTTTTGAACCCTTTGCTATTATCAAAACACAGGTTTGACTTTGGTGCTTTCGGCACCAACAATCTCCCCCTTTTTGATTTATGGCAACACGGTTCAAAAAGTTAAGTTAAAAATATATCCAACAAGAAAGAAAGAAAAAAATAACGATTCAGTTTCCTCCCCCTGAAACGAATATTCTCCCCATGAATTTTTCAAAGATATGTGGGGTTTTGTAAAATCTATACTTAGAAACTTTTCCAAACAGTTTTTGCAAGTTTTTCATACTTAGAAAGTTTTTCAAAAAAGTTTTTGCACATCTTTTGTACTTAGAAAGTTTTTCACACTTAGAAAATTTTCCAGAAAAGTTTTTGCAAGTCTTTTATGCTTAGAAAATTTTCTTGAAAATACTTTGAGCAACAAAATACTTAGAGAGACAAATTTTCACTTTAGTTTTGAAAATACTTAGTTTTGAAATGCTTAGATTTGAAAAACATTATTAAGCACTTTAGTTTATTTCTTTACTTTTTGAAAAAGAAGAAAAAAATTTTGAAAATTTTTTCTCCTTTCCTTTCTCTCTCCCTTTGCCATATATAAAAAAATGATATTAATTACGGCAAAAATGATTTCAAGCATAAAAGAGATTGATACTTAAGTTAGGCAAAAAAAAAAATGAAGTTCTGTATTGAACCAACTCTAATCACTTTAAGCATAGTCTAGACCAAACCGAATTAAACCATTCTTGTTCGGGTCCTGTCTAACCGTGTTAGCTACTTACTAACAGTTATAAACAGTAGCTTTCGCTAGGGTCAGTCAAGTTAAGTGATCTGATCAAGTTAGATTTTCTAAACTTGACACTTAACCTAATTGCTGTTCAATTTATATTTATTGCCCCAATTACTGCAGATGCACTGACTTAAAGCATCTTGAATCAAGGCATATACCTAAGCATCTCAACCCAGTCTAGGTTATCAATCAAAAGCACCCTAAGGTGCTTGTGAGATGCTGGCTTCTAGATTTATAGGTGCATGCAGTTCTAGGGTTAGGGCCTAAGCTAAGTCCTTTTCCGAAAAAAACCCTAGTTTTGAAGGGGGTAGTTTTTGAAAAAAAACTAAGTCGTAAATCATTTTAAATTTCAAGACTTTGACAAGCAAAAAAAATTAATCAACAGATAAAAAATAAAACAATTTTAAAAAAAAACATAGAGCAGTCATACTCTACTAAGCATAACCCTAACTGTCTTCTTGAGCTAAACTCAGACTTAGGTGGGGGTTTGGTAAAGATATCAGCTAAGTTGAACTTTGAGTCTACATGCTTAAGGACTATTTCACCCCTGGCTACATAATCCCTTACAAAATGATGTTTAACTTCTATATGTTTTGTTCTGGAGTGTTGAATTGGGTTCTTAGTCAGGTTGATTGAGCTTATGTTATCAATGTAGACTTGGGTTTGGGTGTAGTCAATCTGGAATTCCTTAAGAGTATGCATCATCCATAAGAGTTGTGCCACACACTCTCCTAAGGCAACATATTCTGCTTCGGTTGTAGATAGGGCTACGCAGTGTTGCTTTCTACTGCACCAGCTGACTAGACTATTTCCTAAAAGTTGGCAGCTTCCACTTATACTTTTTCTATCTAATTTACATCCAACATAGTCAGAATCAGAATATCTTGACAGTTCAAAGGTGGAAGTCCTAGGATACCAAGTCTCTACATTTAGGGTGCCCTTAATGTACCTAAGTACTCTTTTTAGGGCTGCTAAGTGGGATTCCCTAGCACAAGATTGGTACCTAGCACACATTCCTACAGAGAATAGAATATCAGGTCTGCTAGCTGTAAGGTAAAGTAGACTTCCACATACTTCGGTATAGCTTAAGATCTACAGGTTTACCTTCAGGGTCACTATCAATTTTGACATTTGTGGTCATAGGGGTACTTATGCTTTTGGAGTTATCCATTTTAAATTTCATTATTAACTCCTTAGCATATTTGGATTGTTGAACATAATTACCATCCCTAGTTTGCTTAATTTGCAGTCCTAAGAAGAAATTGAGCTCACAAACTAAGCTCATTTCAAATTCATTTTCCATTATTTTTACAAATTCCTTTAAAAAGTTTGAATTGGTGGATCTGAAAATTATGTCGTCAACATAGATTTGGGCAATGAAAATATCTTTTTCTAAGGTTTTAACAAAAGGGTGGAGTCAATTTGTCCTTGGTTAAATTCCTTAGAAATAAGGTAAGTTGATAGGCGTTCATACCATGCCCTAGGTGCTTGTTTTAACCCATAAAGTGCTTTTTTAAGTTTAAAAACGTAGTCGGGTTTCTCTAGATCCTCAAATCCTGGGGGTTGTCCTACATAGACTTCTTATTTGTGAACCTATTCAAAAAGGCAAACTTAACGTCCATTTGGTATAGCTTGAACCCTCTATGTGCTGCAAATGCTAACAACATTCTAATTGACTCAAGTCTGGTTATTGGGGCATATGTTTCATCATAGTCTAATCTGTTGGTGTAGGTCGCACCTAAGTCAAACCTGGGTTTTGATAATGGCAAAGGGTTCAAGAGTTAAGATGTTATTGTTATCTAATGTGTTTACTAATTGTGCAGGAAAGAAGTTCTAGGCACACTAGGCACGAAGTCCTGGTCGAGGACTGGGCACGAAGTCTTGGCAAGGGGTTGGGCACCGAAGACCTACTCGGAAGGTGGGCACGAAGTCCTAGTCGAGGACTGGGCATAAAGTCTTGGCAAGGGGCTGGGCACCGAAGACCTGCTCGGAAGGTGGGCACGAAGACCTAGTCAGGTGCATCGGGCAAAAGTCCAACCGGAGGAGCCGGTTGGCAAAAGGTAAACTCTCCTGAGAGGAGTAGGTAAGGATGCGCTCCCTGTCGAGGGAACAGTAGGCATCGGCTCGACCTAGGGTTCCATTTGGGAGACCCGAAGTCAGAACCAAGACAGCTACGACTGTAAAAAATCAACTAATATTCTTGCTTTGTTGTGTTGGAACTAACCTTGAATGCAGGGACCAAGGGAATGTGTTTCTGCAGCTCAGAACGCCCCAAAGGAGAGGGGCAGGCAGCTGGGCTGGGCGCCCGGGAGGTCCAGGGTGCCCCAAGGTCAAAGGAAAACAAGGAAGCAAGACTTGCTTCGAAACTGCAATGAGCAGGGCGCCCTGGAGGTCCCGGGCGCCCTGGGTCAAAGCAAAACAAGAGTCGAAGCAAAATCAGCCACGAAGCCAGCGGACCAAGTCAAGCAGGGTGCCCCGGAGGTCCCGGGCGCCCCGGAGGTCCCGGGCGCCCCCAACAGCTCCAGAGCCGATTCGAAGGGGATAAGCGCTGACCAAGTTTCGGATAGAGAATTACGGATCCGAAGGCATGTGTCAGGCGCCCCCGACGTCCTAGGCGCCCCTAGGAGCACTATAAAAGGGGCTCGACCCCAAGGCTTCAGAACATCAATTTTCCAACGCCTCTAAGCTCTTCGTTCAAGCACTCTGCTCTGGCAAACTCCGTTCTCGACATTCCAGCGCCAACGATGACCATCTGCTCCGAAGTACGATCCACACTGGGCATCGGTAATGAAGAGTGTACTTATTTTTTTACTGCACTACTATTGTACCAATTTCTATAAATCTTTGCGCTATTATAGAATTGCCCGCAGTAAACGGTCAAGGACCGTGGGCCTTGGAGTAGGAGCCGACCGCGACTCCGAACTAAGTAAAAATACTTGTGTTCCTTGTGTTTGTTTTAAATTTCCGCTGCGCATTCTCTTTTCTTAATCCAAAACGCTTTCACGATATTCACCCCCCCTCTATCGTGTTTTCTCGATCCAACAAGTGGTATCAGAGCGGGGTAGCTCAAATTTGGTGCAACCACCAATTTGGAAATTTTTCGGATGTTTACGAAATTTTTAATTTCTTCTTTTTCGATCGAATTTTTATCGAGGTTGGTGCAACACCACTCGATAATTTCTTTTAAATATCTTATTCCCGCACTGCCAATCCAAGATCAAGTCTTGGGACAATTTTTTTGTTATTATTTTCAGAATTTCTAAATGGCCATACAAGAAGGGTTCAGTACTGCCAGACCACCACTCTTTAGTGGGGAGGACTTCTCCTACTAGAAGAGTTGGATGGAAGTCCACCTGAAAACTCAGGTGGACATGTGGATAATTATCCAATCTGGACTAGAAATCCCGAAAAATGCTGAAGGAGTGCCACAATCTTTCACCGAATGGGACGCCTCGCTGAAAAGGAAAATCGAGGCTGATGCTAAAGCTACCCAGACACTCCAATGTGGCCTAACCAAAGAAGAGCTGAACCGAGTGGGACCATTCAACAGTGCAAAGGAACTCTGGGGTAAGTTAATTAAACTGCACGAAGGAACTTCTGACACCCGAATCAGCAAGAGGGACCTGCTGCTAAACAAGCTATACATGATCAAAATGAACGACGGCGAGTCAGCAGCTTAGCTCCACATCAGAATCCAGGAGTTGATGAACGATCTACACACAATCGGTCACAAGGTAGAGAATCGTGACCTGATCAGGTATACCCTTAACGCTTTCCCGAGAAATACTTTGTGGGCATCTATGGTAGATGCGTAAAAAGTTTCAAGGGATCTTTCTAAAATCAAATTAGATGAGTTATTTTCTGAACTTGAATTACATGAGCAGACTAACTGCACCTTGGCCGAGAAAGACATTGCTTTTGTTGCAGGTAAAACAGGAAAGATGGTCAAGAAGAAGCCTCAACCTGCACCTGAGTCTGACTCAAACTCAGACTTAGAAGACAACGAAGGGGATCAACCCAAGCTGGTTCGGCTTGCACGGAACTACTACAAGGAGCTGAAGAATCAGTCCAACAGAAGAAAAGCCAGCCGAAAGAAGGAGGATCCTGCTGAACCATCCAAGAACAAATCAAGTGTGACCTGCTTCGAATGCAACAAGAAGGGACACTTCAAATCGAAGTGCCCTAATCTGAAAGAAGTCAAGAAGACAAGAAGGAAGAAGACCCTTCAAGCAATGTGGGACGAGTCTTCCTCTGAAGAAGAAGAAGAAGAAGAGGCCCCACAGTCAAACCTGCTCGCACTGACTGCTTCGGAAGAAATCGAGACCGAATCAGAATCGGAGGCGGACGACGGAAAACTCACATTTTCAGAGGGCGGCAAAATCACTGTAAGTGGATTTTCTAGAGTTCAATTATCAGAATTAATTGCTTATCTGTCTCGCGACTTGGCGAAAGCCAAAATCCGAGTCGAATCCCTCCGACAGGAAGTAAAACTCCTGAAAGAGGGAGCTGACTCTAGATCCTTTATTGAAAAGGTTCAAGAAGGAACCTCTACTCAAGTTGAAAAACTTGAGAAAGAGAACTCCTCCTTGAAAACTCAAGTCAAGGACCTTAGAACAACATTAGAACGATTCACTTCGGGTTCCAAGGGTCTTGACATGATCCTTGAAAAACAGAAGTCGGTTCTAAATTGATCCGGGTTAGGGTATCGAACCAAGGCTAGACAACGATCATATTATGCTGTACTGAATCAGTCCAGACCCAAAGTTCAGGCATGGGTTCCCAAACTATGCTTGAACAACCAAGCTGGACCAAACCAGTATTGGATCCCCAAGGACAAGATTCATATCTTGCCTAATCATTACCGTGGCTTTAGTCCAGGGGAGCCAACTTAAAAACTATTTTTTTAGTTAAATAAATTTCTTTTCTTGTTTTAAATTACATGATTGCTTGTCTATTTATTTTCTGCAATTTACCATGCTTAGACCTAGGACTGGTTAGATTAAGGACTAAACCGATTAACTGAAATTTGAATAACATAGTATTGGGTGGAGGTGAGATGATAGTACGTTAGGGAAGCTATTCTGGCGGAACTAGCCGAAGCTACCGATCCAAGATCCAAACTAGTTAGACCAAAATTTTTTAAAAAGTAATTTTGAAAATGAAATTTCACTAAAAGGCTTTGTCAAGGAAAGGGTTGATGATCCAATAAGGCTACGGCCAAAGAAGGCCTAGTGCCTCGCCAAGACCTGGAAGCCAATTTTTGAAATTCAAATTCAAGTTATTTCTTGTCAAATTCAAATCTAACACGAATTTCAATTGATCTTAGACTCAACCACTTTTTCAAAATAAAATTAAAATGGTTTTCAAAATTTCAACCTTTCGAAATTCATCATGATTTTTCAAAATAAAATCTTTACTTCTATTTAAACCTGTCTCACAAAACCCATAAGGCTAACGTGATTGACAACTCTAGACCGGGTGAGATGGTTAGATTTAACTTAACTAAAATTCATCTGATCCCTATACTTTTGTCAAGTACAAATATTAAATCTTGTAATTTAGAACTGAGTTGACTTGATTGTTGCTTGGTTAATTCAGTCAAACTAGTTAATACTGGTAAAAAATAGTCAAACCGTGGTCAAACAGTCAAACTGGTCAACAATACAGCAAAAGCTATCACAACCCGAGCGCCCTTGACCCCTCGGGCGCCCCTTCCTTTCTCTTCGACCAAGACAGCAAAAGCTGTCGATATTCCCATCTAACCTGGGCGCCCGTGACCTATCCGGCGCCTAGGCCTGTTTATCAAGTCAAGATAGAAAAGCTGCCAAAGGCAGCAACATTTAACCGGGGCGCCCAGGTCCTCACGGGCGCCCCCAGGACCTACAGTCAAAGCAGAAAAATTGCCAAAAGCAGCTGCTTTCTGACCGGGGCGCCCAAGACCTCCCGGGCGCCTGACCAACCACCTTCTATATAAAGCATCCGAACTCCCTTCATTTGCCACACCCAAAACACTTCTCCTCTCTAACTCTTCTTCTTCCAAGGCGCCTGATCAACCCTCTCGTGCCCTCGAACGCTCCTCTTCAACCATGCCTCCCCGAATGGCTGCCCGTTATCAATTTTTCATGCATTTATAATTAATTCCTTTTAATTATTTCGCTAAATGCATGTTACTATGACTTTTTAGAAAACGTCGTGCTACTCAACCCAACCCCGGAACCGAACCTAGTCCCGACCCTAGGTTTCCGACCCTAGAACTATTCAATAAGTTCGCTAGGACGACCAATAAACCCATCAAAATGAGTTTCCTAAATAGACAATTTTTCACTCAGTCTTGTCCATTAGCCATGAATGTCATTAATTTCTACCAACTTGACAACCTTGTCTTCTGCACCCACTCTGTGAACACGACCCTATGTGCAGAATTCTACAACAATATAGTTAGACAAGATGACCTTATCTTTGTCACCACAGTACAAGGGATGCCATTGACAATCACACCCTCGTTGCTTAATAGATTCCTTGGACTACGGCCTTCTCAGTCCACTTTCTGCTGTTACCCTCCTAGAGATCCTCCCTTTGCTGCTCCCTACTCTCACATTGACCTAGACACCCTTTATTCCTATTTTTATAGAGACGCTCGTAACCCCTTGTCTAGACGATTTCAGTCCGTAGATCTCCAGGTATAGGACTACGCTCTTTATAGAGTCTTAGTCCGTTGTATTCTACCCTTGTCCACTAGGGATGTCACGACCATGCGACCATTTCACACATTCTTACTGTACGCATTGATCCACCACTTAGATATAGACATTGGACTTCACATATTTCACACCATTCTACATGCGTCCAGTGTTATGACTCAGGGCCGAGTTCGCACCCCTTATTGCCACATCATCACCTCTCTTCTTCATCATCACGGTCGCGACATTATCGTAGGAGAGATGACCACTATGACCGAGTTTGATGAAATAGGGTATAGAAACTTCCCCCTAGCAGACATAGAGGTCTCGGTTACCGGGGGTTTATCATGGAGACGCCAGAGAGCCGGAGCCAAGATTGATTCCGATGAGGAGGTCGAAGTCGACGTCGCGGATCTCGTTGCCGAGGTTCGGGAGAACATAGACGAGCCCCAACCTCCGACGATTGACGAGAGACTGACCCTGCTCCAGACGGAGGTCCACAGCCTCAGGGAGGAAATAGAGGCCAATCACTCAGAATATATGGAAGCAAATGAGGCCCGGTACAATGATTATATGAATGCCCTCAGAGCCGATCGAGAGACGAACGAGGCAAGATACAATGAAATGATGTCTCTGTTTTAATCATGGTAGCCTGGCCTATTTGACCATCCTAGCCCCTCCTCTTAGTTTAGCTTGATAGTTTCAGTTGTACTAGTGACATTTGACTACCCCTACTCAGTAGGGTTGCATGTATTTGACTATGATTTTACCTTACTAGTCCTACTGACCAGGTAACTCTATGCATCTATCAGCTTTATCTTTTGATTACTTGTTTGATGAGCTGTAGTATTATAAGAAGGCAGCTAGGGTTATGCTTGGTAGAATAGGACTGCTCTAATTATGTTTTTTTTTAAAACTGTTTTATTTGCTGTAAAATCATTTTCATTATGTTATTTAAAATGATTTTTCCGACTTAGTTTTTAACAAAATTACCCCCTTCAAAACTAGGGCTTTTTCGCAAATGGACTTAGGCTAGGCCCTAACCCTAGAACTGCATGCACCTATAGATCTAGAAGCCAGCATCTCACAAGCACCTTAGGGTACTTTTGATTGATAACCTAGAATGGGTTGAGATGTTTAGGTCTTTCCCTTAATTCAAGCTTTAAGTCAGTGCATCTGCAGTAATTGGGGCACTAAATACCAATAAAACAGTAATCAGGTTAAGTGTTAAGCTTAGAAAATCTAACTTGATCATATCACTTAACTTGACTAACCCTAGCGAAAGCTACTATTTATAATAGTTAGTAAGTAGCAAATTGGGTTAGACAGGACCCGAAAGTAAAAATTCAAATTGATTTGGTCCAGTTTAAAAGTTAGAATTGGTTTAGTACAGCAGTTTACCTTGATTACTCAATTTTAATGCTATAATTTTTTTGCTATAGTTTTTGATATATGGAAAGGAGAGAAAAGACTCAAAAATTTTCAAAATTTAAACTTTTTTTAAAATTAAATCTTTTTCCAAAAACTTTTATCTCCTGTTCTTTCAAAAAGTAAAGTTCTTTAACTACTTAAGTTCATTTTGAACTGTTTTTCAAAAAAGTAAAGTTCTTAAGTTCATTTTTGAAAATTAACTTTACTTGCTTTCAAAAATTATCCTAAGCACTTATTCTGGAAAATTTTCTCAAAATTTTTAAAGTCATTTGAAAATTTTCTAAGTACTTAAACTGCTTTCTTAAACTGTTTGAAAATTTTCTAAGTACTTAAACTGTTTTCTTAAACTGTTAGAAAATTTTCTAAGTACTTAAACTGCTTTCTTAAACTATTAGAAAATTTTCTTAAATTGCTTTCTAAATCACTTGCTTTCAAAATCCTTGGTTGGTTAAAAATTTTCTAAGTATAAAATTCAAATTCTCCTGAAAACTTTTCAACTCAAAATATGTTGAAAATGCTTTCTAACATAAAAACATCTTTATGAAAATATTCTAAGTGCTGACAAACTTGAAAAACGCTTCACATTAAGACTTTCAAAAAACCCCACGGGCATTTGAAAAACTTAGGGGGAGATTTCTTCCAGGGGGAGGGAATAAAATTTAAGTTACTTACTTATCTGTTGTTTAAAGATTAACTTTTTGAACCGGGTTGCCATAAATAAAAAAGGGGGAGATTGTTGGTGCAGGTCGCACCTAAGTCAAACCTGGGTTTTGATAATGGCAAAGGGTTCAAGAGTTAAGATGTTATTGTCATCTAATGTGTTTACTAAGTGTGCAGGAAAGAAGTCCTAGGCACACTAGGCATGAAGTCCTGGTCGAGGATTAGGCACGAAGTCCTGGAAAGGGGCTGGGCACCGAAGACCTACTCGAAAGGTGGGCACGAAGTCCTGGTCGAGGACTGGGCATGAAGTCCTGGCAAGGGGCTGGGCATCGAAGACCTGCTCGGAAGGTGGGCACGAAGACCTAGTCAGGTGCATCGGGCAAAAGTCCAACCGGAGGAGCCGGTTGGCAAAAGGTAAACTCTCCTGAGAGGAGTAGGTAAGGGCGCGTTCCCTGTCGAGGGAACAGTAGTCATCGGTTCGACCTAGGGTTCCATTTGGGAGACCCGAAGTCAGAACCAAGACAGCTACGGCTATAAAAAATCAACTAATATTCTTGCTTTGTTGTTTTGGAACTAACCTTGAATGCAGGGACCAAGGGAATGTGTTCCTGTAGCTCAAAACGCCCCAAAGGAGTGGGGCAGGCAGCTGGGTTGGGCGCCCGGGAGGTCCAGGGCGCCCCAAGGTCAAAGGAAAATAAGGAAGCAAGAGTTGCTTCGAAACTATAGTGAGCAGGGCGCCCTGGAGGTCCTGGGCGCCCTGGGTCAAAGCAAAACAAGAGTCGAAGCAAAATCAGCCACGAAGCCAGCGGACCAAGTCAAGCAGGGCGCCCCGGAGGTCCCGGGCGCCCCCAACAGCTCCAGAGTCGATTCGAAGGGGATAAGCGCTGACCAAGTTTCGGATAGAGAATTTCGGATCCGAAGGCACGTGTCAGGCGCCCCCGACGTCCTAGGCGCCCCCAGGAGCACTATAAAAGGGGCTCGACCCCAAGGCTTCAGAACATCAATTTTCCAACGCCTCTAAGCTCTTCGTTCAAGCACTCTGCTCCGGCAAACTCCGTTCTCGACATTCCAGTGCCACCGACGACCCTCTGCTCCGGAGTACAATCCACACCGGGCGTCGGTAACGAAGAGTGTACATGTTTTTTTACTGCACTACTATTGTACCAATTTCTATAAATCTTTGCGCTATTATAGAATTGCCCGCAGTAAACGGTTAAGGACCGTGGGCCTTGAAGTAGGAGCCGACCGCGACTCCGAACCAAGTAAAAACACTTGTGTTCCTTGTGTTTGTTTTAAATTTCCGCTGCGCATTCTCTTTTCTTAATCCGAAACACTTTCATGATATTCACCCCCCCTCTATCGTGTTTTCTCAATCCAACATAATCCATCATCTTGGCTGAACCCTTTTGCTACTAAGCGGGCTTTATTTCTAACTATTTCCCCTTGGTCATTTAGTTTATTCCTAAACACCCACTTAGTATCTATAATAGACTTGCCGTCAAGTTTAGGTACTAACTCCCAGACTTGGTTCCTTTCAAATTGGGCTAACTCCTCTTGCATGGCTATGATCCAATCAGGATCAGGTAGGGCTTCCTCTATAGTCTTAGGTTCAATTTTTGAAATCAATGCAATCTGACAATGATTTCTATAGGAGGACCTCGTTCTGACTCCTAAGGTTGGATCACCCATAATTTGATTAGAAGGGTGACCGATGCTGGATCGAGAAACACGATAGAGGGGGGGGTGAATATCGTGAAAACTTTTCGGATAAGAATTTAGAGAAAATACGCAGCGGAAAGAAAATAAGTGCACACGAACACAAGCCGATTTTTTACTTGGTTCGGAGTCGCGGTCGGCTCCTACTCCAAGGCCCACGGTCCTTGACCATTTACTTTGGGCAATTCTATATTCAGAAAGATTTGTTACAGATTGAGTACAGATATAGAATTTGAAAAGTAAATCACAACACTTTCGAAAATGAAAACTTTTATCGGCGCCCGAGATAAATCGAATTCTGGAGTAGAGGGTCGTCGTTGGCGCTGTAATCTTGAAATGGAAGTTTGCTGGGGCGCAGCGCGAGAGCGAAAGTGTTTTTAGCGTTGGAAAGAATGATGTTGAAGCCTTAGGGGTCGAGCCCCTTTTATAGCAGTCCTGGGGGCGCCTGGGACGTCGGGGGCGCCTGACACGTGCCTTCAGATCCGAGAACCTCTATCCGAAGATTAGTCAGCTCTTATCCCCTTTGAATTGGCTCCTGGTCAGACTGGGGCGCCCGGGACCTCCTGGGCGCCTAGCTTGACTTGGTCTGCTGGCTTCGTGGCTAATTTTGCTTCGGTTACCTCTTTGTCTTTGACCCTGGGTGCCCGGGACCTCCTAGGCGCCTAGCCTAGTGTGATTTCAAAGCGTTCTTGCCTCTTTGTTGTTTTGGTTTTGACCTTGGACGCACGGGACCTCCCGGGCGCCCAGCCCAACTGCCTACCCCTATCCTTTGGGGCGTTCTGAGCTGCAGAAACACATTCCTTCGGTCCCTGCAACCAAGGTTAGTTCCAAAACAAACAATGCAAGAATATTAGTCAATATTTATAGCCGTAGCTGTCTTGGTTCTGACTTCGGGTCTCCCAAATGGAACCCTAGGTCGAACCGACGCCTACTGTTCCCTCGACGGGGAACGCATCCTCACCTACTCCTCTTAGGAGAGTTTACCTTTTGCCAACCGGCTCCTCCGGTTGGACTTTTGCCCAATCCTCCTGACTAGGTCTTCGTGCCCACCTTCCGAGCAGGTCTTTGGTGCCCAGCCCCTTGCCAGGACTTCGTGCCCAGTCCTCGACCAGGACTTCGTGCCCACCTTCCGAGCAGGTCTTCGGTGCCCAGTCCTTGACCAGGTCTTCGTGCCCAGTCCTCAACCAGGACTTCTTTTGCCCAACCCTTTGCAGGACTTCTTGCCTAGTGTACCTAGGGCTTCTTCTTGCACACTTAGTAAGCATATTAGAACACAATAAGACCTTAACTCTTGAACCCTTTGCCATTATCAAAACCCAGGTTCGACTTAGGTGCTGCCTACACCAACAATCTCCCCCTTTTTGATTTATGGCAACCCGGCTCAAAAAGTTAAGTCAAACAACAACAGAAAGAATATCGGTTTTGATTTCCTCCCCCTGGAAGAAATCTCCCCCTGAGTTTTTCAAACGTTCGTGGGTTTTTGAAAAGGTTTCTAAGTCTTTGTTGCAAAAGTTTTTCAGGTTTTCAATACTTAGAAAATTTTCAAAACGGGATTTTTAGAAAAATTTTCCAATGTATTTGAGTTGGGCACTTAGAAAATTTCCCAACATCTTTAGCACATAGAAAATTTTCAAGGAAATTTGAAGTTAATCACTCAGAAAAATTTCCTATCAAAAAAAAATATTTCAGAGTAAGTACATAGAATGTTTTGAACACAATTTTGAGTTAGAAATTTTCAAAACAATTTGAGTCAAGTACTTAGATGAATTTGAAAATCAATTTGAGTCAAGTACTTAAAAGAATTTGAAAACCACTTTGAGTTAAGTACTTAGAAGAATTTTCAAATCAATTTGAGTCAAGTACTTTAAAGAGCTTTACTTTTTGAAAAAAAAGAGATAAAAGTTTTTGAGATTTAAATTTAATTTTGAAAACTTTGAAAATTAAATTTTGAAGCCTTCTTTTCTCTCCTTTCCAATCTCTCCCCCTTTGTCATATATCAAAAAAAATATAGCAAGAACTAAGTAATAAAGGTAAGGTATTGTACTGAACCAATATAAACTGGACCAAATCAATTTAAATTTTCTCTTTCGGGTCATGTCTAACCCAGTTAGCTACTTACTAACTGTTATAAACAGTAACTTTCGCTAGGGTTAGTCAAGTTAAGTGATCTGATCAAGTTAGATTTTTCTAAGCTTGACACTTAACCTGATTACTGTTTGATTGATATTTATTGCCCCAATTACTGCAGATGCACTGACTTAAAGCATCTTGAATCAAGGCATAGACCTAAGCATCTCAACCCAGTCTAGGTTATCAATCAAAAGTACCCTAAGGTGCTTGTGAGATGTTGGCTTCTAGATCTATAGGTGCATGTAGTTCTAGGGTTAGGGCCTATGCTAAGTCCATTTGTGAAAAAGACCCTAGTTTTGAAGGGGAAAATTTTTTTTTATAATAAAAGCTAAGTCGAAAATAAATCATTTTAAATAAGAAAAAAATAATTTTGCAAACTAAGTAAGAACTGATTTTTCAAATTAAATAAGACATAAAACAGGTTTTTGAAAAAAAAACATAAGTAGAGCATTCCTATTCTACCAAGCATAACCCTAACTGCCTTCTTATTAAAATAGTACTGCAGCTCATCAATCAAGTAAAAAGTAATGCTGATAGAGGCATAAGAGTCACCTGGTCAGTAGGACCAGTAAGGTCAAACCATAGTCAAATACATGTCAACCCCACTGATTAGGGTAGTCAAATAGTCAACAATACAACTAAAAATCTCTAAACTAAACTAAGAGGAAGGGCCAGGACGGTCAAATGGGCCAGGCTGCCACGATCGGAACAACGACATCATTTCATTATATCGTGCGTCGTTAGTCTCTCGATCGGCTCTGAGGGTATTCATATACTCAGTGTAATGGACCTCATTTGCCTCCATATACTCTGCGTGATTGGCCTCTATTTCCTCCCTGAGGTTGTGGACCTCTGTTTGAAGTAGTGATAGTCTCACGTCAGTCGTCAGAGGTGGGGGCTCGTCTATGTGCTCCCGAACCTCGGCAGCGAGATTCGCGACGTCGACCTCTACCTCCTCGTCGGAATCAATCTGGACTCTGGCTCTCTGGCGTCTCCATGATAGTCTCCCGGTGACCGAGACCTATATGCCCGCTAGGGAAAAGTTTCTATACCCAATTTCGTCAAATTCGGTCATCGTGGTCATCTCTCTGACAGTAATATCGCGACCATGATGGTGAAGAAGAGAAGTGATGATGTGGCAATAAGGAGTGCGTACTCGACCCTGAGTCGTAACACTGGACGCATATAGAATGATGTGGAATATGTGAAGTCCAATATTTATGTCTAAGTGATGGATAAATGCGTACAGTAAGAAGGTATGGAATGGTCGCATGGTCGCGACATCCCTAGTGGTCAAGGGTAGAATGCAACGAACTAGGACTCTATAAAGAGCGTAGTCTTGGACCTGAAGATCTACCGACTGAAACCGTCTAGCCAGAGGGTTACGAGCGTCTCTATAGAAATATGAGTAAAGGGTGTCCAGATCAATATGAGAGTAGGGAGGAGTAAAGGGAGGATCTCGAGGAGGATAACAGCAGAATGTGGACTGAGAGGGTCGAAGTCCAAGGAATCTATTAAACAAAGTGGGTGTTATAGTCAGAGGCATTCCCTGGACTGTGGTGACATAGCTAAGGTCATTTGTCTGACTAGGTTGTTGTAAAACTCTGCACATAGAGTCGTGTTCACAGGGTGGGTGCAGAAGACAAGATTGTCAAGTTGATAGAAGTTTATGACGTTTATAGCTAAAGGACAGGACTGAGTAAAAAATTGTCTATTTAAGAAACTAGTTTTGATGGGTATATAGGTCGTCTTAGCGAACTTATTGCATAGTTCTAAGATCGGAAACCTAGGGTCAGGGCTAGGCTCGGTCTCGGGGTTGGGTTGATTAGCACGACGTTTTCTAAAAGCCATAACAAGGAATATGCATTTAGCGAAATACCTAAAAGGAATAAATTATAAATGCATGAAAAATTGATACCGGGCAGCCATCTAGGGAGGCATGGTTGAAATGGAGCGTACGAGGGCACGAGAGGGTCGTTCGGGCGCCTTTAGAGGAGAAGAGTTAGGGATGAGATGTGTTTTGGGTGTGGCAAATGAAGGAAGTTTCAGGGGCTTTATATAGAGGTTAGCCGGGCGCCCGGGGGGTCTCGGGCACCTGGTTCAGCTGTCAGCTGCCTTGACCTTGTCATTGTGGGCACCCGTGAGGACCTGGGCGCCTGCAGTTAGCTGTCATTCGTGGCAGCTTTTGCTGCCTTGAATTGATATAAAGGCCTAGGCGCCCGATAGGTCACGGGCGCCCAGGTTAGCTGGGACGGGTTGACAACTTTTGCTGTCTTGGTTGAAGAGAAAGTTTGAGGGCGCCCGAATGGTCACGGGCGCCCAAGCTGACCTTGATTTGACTGTTGACCAGTTTGACTGTTTTGACCCTTTGACCAGGTTTGACTGTTTTGACCAACCAACAATTAAGCTCTAGATTGCATGATTCAACGCTTTTACTTGACAAAAGTACAAAACTAGATGAATTTGCGTTAAATTAGGTCTTAACCATCTCACCCAGCCTATAGTTGTCAATCACGTTAGCCTTCTGGGTTTTGTGAGATAGGTTTAAGTAGAAGTAAAGATTTTATTTTGAAAAATCATGATTAATTTTGAAAGGTTGAATAAATTTTGAAAACCATTTTAATGAATTTTAATTTTATTTTGAAAAAGTGGTTGAATCAAAGATCAATTGAAATTTGTGTTAGATTTGAATTTGACAAGAAGTAACTTGAATTTGAATTTCAAAAATTAGCTTCCAGGTCTTGGCGAGGCACAAGGCCTTCTTTGGTCGTAGCCTTATTGGATCATCAACCCTTTCCTTGACAAAGCCTTTTAGTGAAATTTCATTTTCAAAATTACTTTTTGAGAAATTCTGGTCTAACTAGTTTGGGTCTTGGATCGGTAGCTTCGGCTAGTTTCACCAGTCTAAACAGATCAAGTAGAGTATACTTGACCTTATTAGAAGAGGCTTCCCTAACGTACTATCATCTCACCTCCACCCAATACTACGTTGTTCAAATTTCAGTTAAATCATTTCAGTCCTTAGTCTAACCAGTCCTAAGTCTAAGCATGACAATTTGCAGGAAATAAATAAACACGCAAGCATGTAATTTAAAATAAGAAAAGAATTTATCTAACTATAAAAATTATTTTTAAGTTGGCTCCCCCTGGACTAAAGCCACGGAAATGGTTCGGCAAGATATGAATCTTGTCCTTGGGGATCCAATACTGATTTGGTACAGCTTGGTTATTCAGGCAAAGTTTGGGTACCCATGCCTGAATTTTGGGCCTAGATTGGTTCAATACAGCATAGTATGACCTTTGTCTAGCCTTGGTTCGATACCCTAACCCGGATCGATTTAGAACGGACTTCTGTTTTCCAAGGATCATGTCAAGACCCTTGGAACCCGAAGTGAATCGTTCTAAAGCTGCTCTAAGGTCCTTGACTTGAGTTTTCAAGGAGGAGTTCTCTTTCTCAAGCTTTTCAACTTGAGTAGAGGTTCCTTCTTGAACATTCTCGGTCAAGGATCTAGAGTCAGCTCCCTCTTTCAGGAGTTTAACTTCCTGTCGGAGGGACTCAACTCGGATTTTGGCTTTCGCCAAGTCGCGAGATAGATAAGCAATTAGCTCTGATAATTGAACTTTAGAAAATCCACTTACAGTGATTTTGCCGTCCTCCGAAAATGTGAGCTTTCCGTCGTCCGACTCCGATTATGATCCGGTGTTGATTTCTTCCGAAGCAGTCAAGGCGAGCAGGTTCGATTGTGGGGCCTCTTCTTCTTCTTCGGAGGAAGACTCGTCCCACGTTGCTTGAAGGGCCTTCTTCCTTCTAGTCTTCTTGGCTTGTTTTAGATTTGGGCACTCCGATTTGTAGTGTCCATTCTTGTTGCATTCGAAGCAGGTCCCACTTGATTTGTTCTTAGATGGTTCAGCCGAATCCTCGTTCTTTCGGCTGAATTTTCTTCTGTTGGTCTGATTTTTCAGCTCCTTGTAGTAGTCCCGGGCTAGCCGAACCAGCTAAAGTCGATCCCCCTCGCTGTCTTCTGAGTCTGAGTTTGAGTCAGACTTGGGTGCAGGTTGAGGCTTTTTCTTGGCCACCTTTCCTGCAACAAAAGCAATGTCTTTCTCGGCTAAGGTGCAGTTAGTCTGCTCATATAATTCTAATTCAGAAAATAATTCATCTAACTTAATTTTGGAAAGGTCCCTCGAAACTTTGTATGCATCTACCATAGATGCCCACAAAGTATTTCTTGGGAACGCGTTAAGGGTATACTTGATAAAGTCACGGTTTTCTACCTTGTGACCAATTGTACGTAGACTGTTCATCAGTTCCTGGATCCTAGCGTGGAGCTGGGCTGCTGACTCGCCGTCGTTCATTTTGATAGTGTACAGTTTGTTCAGCAGAAGGTCCCTCTTGCTGATTCTGGTGTCGGAGGTTCCTTCGTGCAACTTGATCAACTTACCCCAGAGTTCCTTCGCACTATTGAAGGGTCCTACCCGGTTCAGCTCCTCTTTGGTTAGTCCCCATTGGAGTGTCTGGGTCGCCTTTGCATCAGCCTCGATCTTCCTTTTCAGCGAGGCATCCCATTCTGTGTAAGGTTGTGCCACTCCTTCAACATTCTTCGGGATTTCCAAACCAGATTGGATTATGATCCACATGTCCACCTGAGTTTTCAGGTGGACTTCCATCCGACTCATCCAGTAGGAGAAGTCTTCTCCAGTGAAGAGTGGTGGTCTGGCTGTGCTGAAACCTTCTTGCATGGCCATTGAAATTTCTGAAAAGACAAAAACCCAAAAAAAACTTGTCCCAAGACTTAGTCTTGGATTAGTAGTGCGGGAATAAGATAATTAAAAGAACCAATCGAGTGGTGATGCACCAACCTCGATTAACGAGAAAAATTCATAAAAAAATTAAAAATTTCGTAAAATCCGAAAAACTCCTAAATTGGTGGTTGCACCAAATTTGAGCTTCACCTCTCTGATACCACTTGTTGAATCGAGAAACACGATAGAGGGGGGGGGTAAATATCGTGAAAACTTTTCGGATAAGAATTTAGAAAAAATACGCAGCGGAAAGAAAATAAATGCACACGAACACAAGCCGATTTTTTACTTGGTTCAGAGTCGCGGTCGGCTCCTACTCCAAGGCCCACGGTCCTTGACCGTTTACTTTGGGCAATTCTATATTCGGAAAGATTTGTTACAGATTGAGTATAGATATAGAATTTGAAAAGTAAATCACAACACTTTCAAAAATGAAAACTTTTACCGACGCCCGAGATGGATTGAATTCCAGAGCAGAGGGTTGACGAGCCCAAATTATACTAAATTAATTTGTCACGAAAGGTATGGGCTCATCAAATTTAAATATCAATGAAGTGCTGGAAACCCTTTTACAATCAAAATTATGGAAATGTAATATAGGGGCCACAGGTCGTATTTTTCTCAGGGATAGTTGTCTAGTTTGATTCAAACTTGTGTTTATGTATCGTTTTTGTTTTGGGTTTCGAAATAAGGGAATGGAATTTGGTTTGTAATTGAAAATGAAAATGAAATGAAAATAAAGAAAATGAGTAATGGAACTAAACAAAGAGATGGCACTAAAAGCTCAATTAATGGAAACTAAATCCAAACACTTACAAAGTTTTTGATAACTGATTTCTTATTTCAAACACAAAATGGAATGCTATGCAATGAAGGGAAGGCAGGATGGGAGTTTTCGAAAATCAATAGGCTGAACTCAATTAAAAGCATGCGAGATTAGGACTCAACCAAGCAATTTAAACTCAACTAGCTAAAGTATTTTGGAACCCAACCGATGCCTACAAGATTAGGATATGAGTGAGTGCAAGTTATTGACTTCAAACACAAACTTATGTCATAAAACCCAGTTAAATGCAGATTTCAAAACTGCAATTCAATTGGCACGCAAGGAGAAATTCCTTGTGCCAAAAACCATTACCAACTTATTAAATGAGTAGACTTTCGGCTCAACTGTTCCAGCTGAGTGATTCACTTGGAATTCATTGATATGAAGAAGGAACTATGCGAAACTAAGGTAAGGCATTGAGATTGAAATCAGAACATTGAAAAGAAAAACTCAAATTCAGAAACAGTTTTGGGTTTTAAGGAATGAGATGGCACGGAACTAGAAATTTATGCCCAGAATTTTAAGCAAATGCTATTCTTAACCAAACAAACTATCTATCTACTACTAGAGCAGTAATTAACAGCTAAGAAACTCAGAAATTCGAAACAAGTGCAGAAACCAAAGGAAAGAAAAACAAAACTGAATTAAACTTGGCACACAACACTTGAAGATGGCACGCTAGCTAATTAAACT
This sequence comes from Boesenbergia rotunda, assembly GCA_024364735.1. Lineage (NCBI taxonomy): Eukaryota > Viridiplantae > Streptophyta > Magnoliopsida > Zingiberales > Zingiberaceae > Boesenbergia > Boesenbergia rotunda. The sequence goes on from JAGFNQ010009472.1 coordinate 69,537, forward strand.
AAAATGAACTGAAATTTGATCTATGAATTCACCAAACAAGTTCGTAAATTACTCTACTTGCAGATCTGAAACTAAATTATGGCTAACAACTCAGAAATCGAAATTTACAGTAGCTGAACAGAAATTTCAGAACAAAACAGTGCAAAAGTTGAAACTACAGCTATAACTTGGAAATTAAAAGTCTAATCTACTCCTCAACTCCTTCCTCAGCTCGAGAAACTCTTGGTTGTCAATCAAGAACCGGCTTCGAACCCCTAGGCTCAGCAAATCAGTGGACAATCAATTCTGAAATTGAATTTGCATCAAATTTGCGCTTGCTGAAACTTTCCATCCGATTTCTTCGTTCTCAATTGGTGGAGCTGCGAGGACGATTTGGGAAACTTCTGAGATCACTTGAGAACCCCTACAAATGATTTGGAAGCTTGGAAATGGACTGTGGTTGAGAAGGAAGTGATCGGACTGAGGATTCCCGAAACCCTCAAGAAATCCCCTGTTCCAGCGCAATTTGAGCAGAATTCTTCAAACCTTGATCACCAAAGACTCGATTCTCGATCTGGATTGGAAGATGAGGTGGTCACGCCTTCATGGAAACAAGAATTTTCGAAATTGATGAAGAACTGATGAAGAAACGCGAAGAACAGTGGAGGCTGGCTAAAGACGCGACAAGGGTAAGCTCTGTGGAAAATTTCCTTAAGTATTAACCAATGGACGGCTGTGATTGATTTGCTTCAATCCAATGGCTGATCTTAGTCCGATTTGAGCCAAACTTTGATGATGAAGATCTGGGGTGAGGATCTGCCTCGTGGTAGCTCGGATCCTCCAGATTTGCAACGGATGGTCCAGATCTAGCTAATCTTTGAATGGATGATCTAGAGCCCACCAAGCTTGATCCAACGGTTGATCTTGCTATGATTGGGATGAAATCTTCAGATCTTGATCAGGGTGCTTGATCAACCCTAGCTTTAGCTTGGATTGCTTCAGATCATCCCGGATGGCTCCGATCTAGCCGCTTTCGAATCGAACGGCCCAGATTTAATCGTAATCTTGGTAATCTGATCTGGGTCAATTCCGACTCGAGTTTGACCCAATATGCCCTAGATCCTTGAACTTTGATGCCTACAAAAATAGATCAAGAATTTAGTGGCCAAATTAATCCAAAAATTTGCATATTTGCAATTAAGTCCAAAATAAAGGTAAGTTCTAAAACCTAGGGCAATTTCACAATTTTGACAAGAAAAACATAGATCAAACATGGATTTTAGTAGCTCAAATGATCAATAAAATGGAATCTATCAAGGGTCGTCGTCGGTGCTGTAATCTCGAAATGGAAGTTTGCCGGGGCGCAGCACGAGAGTGAAAGTGTTTTGAGCGTTGGAAAGAATGATGTTGAAGCCTTAGGGGTCGAGCCCCTTTTATAGCAGTCCTGGGGGCGCCTGACACGTGCCTTCAGATCCAAGAACCTCTATTCGAAGATTGGTCAGCGCTTATCCCCTTTGAATCGGCTCCTGGTCAGACTGGGGCGCCCGGGACCTCCTGGGCGCCTAGCTTGACTTGGTTTGCTGGCTTCGTGGCTGATTTTGCTTCGGTTACCTCTTTGGCTTTGACCCTGGGCGCCTAGTCTAGTGTAATTTTGAAGCGTTCTTGCCTCTTTGTTGTTTTGGCTTTGACCTTGGGCACCCGGGACCTCCCGGGCGCCTAGCCTAGCTTCCTACCCCTATCCTTTGGGGCGTTCTGAGCTGCAAAAACACATTCCTTCGGTCCCTGCAACCAAGGTTAGTTCTAAAACAAACAATGCAAGAATATTAGTCAATATTTACAGCCGTAGCTGTCTTGGTTTTAACTTCGGGTCTCCCAAATGGAACCCTAGGTCGAGCCGACGCCTACTGTTCCCTCGACGGGGAACGCATCCTCACCTACTCCTCTCAGGAGAGTTTACCTTTTGCCAACCGGCTCCTCCGGTTGGACTTTTGCCCAATCCTCCTGACCAGGTCTTCGTGCCCACCTTTCGAGCAGGTCTTCGGTGCCTAGCCCCTTGCCAGGACTTCGTGCCCAGTCCTCGACCAGGACTTCATGCCCACCTTCCAAGCAGGTCTTCGGTGCCCAGTCCTTGACCAGGTCTTTGTGCCCAGTCCTCGACAAGGACTTCTTTTGCCCAGCCCTTTGCCAGGACTTCTTGCCTAGTGTACCTAGGGCTTCTTCCTGCACACTTAGTAAGCATATTAGAACACAATAAGACCTTAACTCTTGAACCCTTTACCATTATCAAAACCCAGGTTCGACTTAGGTGCTGCCTGCACCAACAACCGAGTCTCAGTTTCTTGGTTCTTCTAGAACTTGGTTCAGCCTCAGGTCTGGCTGGATGGTTCGGTCCAGTGTTTGATTCAACTACTTGAGTTGGTTCAGTTATAGGTTCAGTTGAGACCTGAGTAGTTGGTTCAATAGTTAGTTCACTTAGAGGTTCAATTAATGGTTCAATTGACAGTTCAATTTCTTCTTGATCAGTATTTGATTGGTTTGAATTTTGGTTATCAATTTTTGGTTCATTTTCCTCATCAAAAATTAAGTTAGTTGTTTCTTCAATTTTGTTAGTTTGTTTATTGTAAACCCTATAGGCCCTACTAGTTGTTGAGTAACCTAGGAAGATCCCTGGGTTTGACCTGGATTGAAACTTACCTAAGTAGTCCTCAGTGTTCAAGATATGGACTTTACACCCAAATACTCTTAGGTAGTGTAGGTTAGGCAGTCTATGATAATATAATTCATAAGGTGTTTTATTATGCATTTTGTTAATTATAATCCTATTTTGGATATAGCAAGCCGTATTTATTGCTTCTGCCCAAAATTGGTTAGCTAGGTTAAATTCATTGAGCATTGTCCTAGCGGCTTCCTGAAGGGTTCTATTTTTTCATTCTACTATCTTATTTTGTTGGGGGGTTCTAGGACAGGAAAATTCATGTATGTACCCATTTATTTTGCAAAATTCTTCAAACCGTTGATTCTCAAACTCTCCCCCGTGATCACTTCTAAGTCTATTGATTTTGGTATCATTTTGATTTTCAATTATTTTACATAAATCAATAAATAAGTTTAGGGTTTCATCTTTAGTTTTTAGGAACCTAACCCAAGTAAACCTAGAGTACTCATCGATAATAACTAAGCAGTATCGGTTCCCGCTTAGTGACTTGGCTCCATGTGAATCAAATAGGTCAAGGTGTAGGAGCTCAAGTGTGGTTTGGGTTAGATCTGATTGAATTGGTTTGTGATTAGACTTAGTTTGTTTGCCTTGGTTACATGAGTTAAAGATTGTGTTTTCGAAGTTCTTAATTTTTGGTACCCCTTTAATTAGACCAAGTTGGGTAATTTTAGAGACTAGTCTAACATTAGTGTGACCTAATCTCCTATGCCAGAGGTTGGATTCTTCTAATTGAGTTAAGATGCATTTTGGTACTAAAGGTAGATTGATAGTATAAACATTATTTTTCCTAGTACCCTTAAACATGACTTCTGTGTTGGATCGAGAGAAAACGATAGAGGGGGGGGGTGAATATCGTAAAACGTTCGGATTTGTAAAAGAGAATTAGCAGCGGAAATAAATAAAGTAAAACACACGTGAACACCAAGATTTTACTTGGTTCGGAGTCGCGGTCGGCTCCTACTCCAAGGCCCACGGTCGTTGACCGTTTACTGCGGGCAATTCTATATGTGCGCAAAAACAGTTTACAAGATGTATTACAAGAATAGTACAGTAAACTTAAAAGCAGCTCTTCGTTATCGACGTCCGGTGTAGATTGTATTTTCGGAGCAGAGGGACGTCGTCGGCGCTTGTATCTCGAGTCGGGAGGTTTCCGGAGCAGAGCGCGGGAGTAGAAGAGCGTGAATGCGTTGGAAGAATTGATTGTTGAGAAGCCTTGGTGTTGGGTGCTATTTATAGCACTTCGGGGCGCCCTGAACGTTGGGGGCGCCCCCCACGTGTCATCTGATCCGGAATTACCTCGGTCAGCCCTTATCCCACTCAAATAGGGCTGAGGATTGACTCTGGGGGCGCCCGGGACGCTGAGGGCACCCTGGTTGACCTTTTCAGCGAGCTTCTCGGCTGGATCAGAGTTATCCGCTTCGGTGGCTTGGGTGCGGGGCACCCTGGGCACTGGGGGCGCCCGGGAGCACGGGGGCGCCCCGCCCACTTTGCTTTCGAAGCGTACTTTTGCTCTTCTTGTTTTGTATTCACCTTGGGGGCGCTCGGGACACTGGGGGCGCCCTACTCAGCTTCTGCCTCACTCCTTTGAGGCTTTCTGAGCTGCAGACACTCGTTCCTTCGGTCCTGCATCCAGGGTTAGTCCAAAACAACACAGAGCAATAATGTATTAGTTTTATACAGCCTTAGCTGTCTTGGTTTTGACTTTGGGTCTCCAAAATGGAGCCCTAGGTCGAATCGACGCCTATTGTTCCCTCGACGGGGAACGCACCCTCACCTACTCCTCTCAGGAGAATTTACCTGTTGCCAACCGGCTCCTCCGGTTGGACTTTTGCCTAGCGGTCCTTTGCCAGGTCTTGGATACCAGGCTGTCCTTCGCCCGGTGCTTAGCAGTCCTTCGCCAGGTCTTCAGATCCTGGTAGTCCTTCGCCAGGTCTTTGGATCCTGGCAGTCCTTTGCCGGGTGCCTAGCAGTCCTTCGCTAGGTCTTCGTATCCTAGCAGCCCTTCGCTAGGTGCCCAGCTGTCCTTTGCCAGGACTTAGGGTTTCAGTGCCTAGCATTCCTTCGCTAGGTGCCTAGCATTCCTTTGCTAGGACTTCAACCTGCACACTTAAGCAGCATGTTAGATAACAAATAAGACTTAACTTTTGAACCCTTTGCCATTTATCAAAACACAGGTTCAACTTGGGTGCTTTCTGCACCAACAATCTCCCCCTTTTTGATTTATGGCAACCCGGTTCAAATAGTTAAGTTAATCAGAGCAGTTGAAATGAATTTTTAGTTTCCTCCCCCTGGAAGGAATCTCCCCCTAGGTTTTTCAAAAGTTCATGGGGTTTCTAAGTTTAAAGATGGAATTAGGTTTTCAAATACTTAGAACAATTTTTCAAAAGAGACTTTAGACTTAAACACTTAAACACCTTTGAAGATTTACACTTAAAAATTTCAAGTCAGTAGAAAAGAACCATCTTCTGAAGTTTTAAGTTTTTGGAATCATAGCTTAAGTTTAAGATAAGTACTTAGCAACATTTGCAACAGCTTAAGTTTTAAGTACTTAAAAAAACTTTTTGAAAAACAGCTTGATTTTAAGTGTTTAAAAAGATTTTTGAAAATGACTTTAGTTTAAGTACTTTGAAAGCAGCTTTAAGTTTATGTACTAAAAATAATTTTGAAAGCAACTTTAGTTTTAAGTACTAAAAAGATTTTGAAGGCAGCTTTAATTTTAGAGAAACTTTGGAGAAAAACTTAGTACTTTTGAAAACAAATAGATTAAGTACTTTTTGAAGAAAGGATAAGGTTTTAAAATTTTGAAAAAAATTTAACGTCTCTCCTTTCCTATCTCTCCCCCTTTTCCATATATCAAAGAAAATAAAGTAATATAGCAGAAAGAAAATACATAAGTTTCATAAATAAATTGCAAAAAAAAAAGGATTAATGTGCTGTACTGAACCAATGCAAGATAAACTGAATCAGACCAATTTAAATCATCTCTGTAGGGACCTGTCTAACCCATTTAGCTACTTACTAACTGTTATAAATAGTAGTTTTTGCTAGGGTTAGTCGAGTTAAGTGTTCTGTTCAAGTTAGATTGTCTAAACTTGACACTTAACTTGATTACTGTTTAAGTTGTATTTAGTGCCCCAATTACTGCAGATGCACTGACTTAAAGCATCTTGAATTAAGGCAAAGACCTAAGCATCTCAACCCATTCTAGGTTATCAATCAATAGAACCCTAAGGTGCTTGTGAGATGCTGGCTTCTAAATCTATAGGTGCATTCAGTTCTAGGGTTAGGGCCTAGGCTAAGTCCATTTGCGAAAAAGCCCTAGTTTTGAAGGGGGTAGTTTTAAAATAAAACTAAGTCGAAAAAATTTTAAAAAAATTTCAAACTAAGTAAAAGTTGATTTTGAAAGCAGTTTTAGAATTTTAAAAATTGATTTTTCAAATAAAGTAGTTTTAAAATTCTTTTAAAAGTTGATTTTTCAAATCAAATAAAGCAGTAAGAAAACCAAAAGTAGAGTAAACCTATTCTACCAAGCATAATCCTAACTGCCTTCTTAATGAGTTGAACTCCGACTCAGATAGGGGTTTAGTGAATATGTCGGCTAAGTTGGATTTAGAGTCTATATGTTTATGGACTATTTCACCCCTGGCTACATGATCTCTTATAAAGTGGTGTTTAACTTCTATGTGTTTAGTTCTGGAGTGTTGGATTAGATTTTTAGTTAGATTAATTGAGCGTATATTATCAATGAAAACTTGGATTTGATTGTAGTTAACCTGGAAGTCTTTAAGAGTGTGCATCATCCATAAGAGTTGTACTACACACTCTCCTAAAGCAACATACTCAACTTTTGTTGTGGACAAAGCTACACAGTGTTGCTTTCTGCTGCACTAACTTACTAGACTGTTTCCTAAGAGTTGGCAGCTTCCGCTTGTACTTTTTCTATCTAGCTTACAACCAGCATAGTCAGAGTCTGAATATCCTGATAGTTTAAAAGTTGAGGTCCTAGGATACCAGATCCCTACATTTAGGGTGCCCTTAATGTATCTTAATATTCTTTTTAGGGCCGCTAAGTGTGTTTCCTTAGCACAGGTTTGGTATCTAGCACACATTCCTACCGAGAAAAGGATATCAAGTCTGCTGGCTGTAAGGTATAGTAGGCTTCCAATCATGCTCCTATAAAGTTTAAGGTCTACTGGTTTTCCATCAGGGTTACTATCTATTTTTATATTAGTGGCCATAGGAGTACTTATGCTTTTAGAGTTATCCATTTTAAATTTCTTTATTAACTCTTTAGCATATTTGGATTGATGGACATAGTTCCCATCCTTAGTTTGTTTAATTTGTAACCCTAGGAAAAAGTTGAGCTCACCAACTAAGCTAATTTCAAATTCATTTTCCATTATTTTAACGAATTCTTTTAAAAACTTAGAGTTGGTGGATCCAAATATTATGTCATCGACGTAGATTTGGGCAATAAAGATTTCTTTATCTAAAGTTTTAATAAATAGGGTTGAGTCGATTTGTCCTTGTTTAAATTCTTTAGAAGTTAGGTAAGTGGATAAGCATTCATACCAGGCCCTAGGTGCTTGTTTTAGTCCACAAAGTGCTTTGGTAAGTTTGAAAACATGGTCAGGTCTTTCTAAGACCTCAAAACCAGGGGGTTGTCTACATAGACTTCTTCCTTAATAAATCCATTTAGAAAGACTGACTTTATATCCATTTGGTATAGTTTAAATCCTTTGTGGTATGCAAAGGCCAATAACATCCTAATGGACTCAAGTCTAGCTACCGGGGCATAGGTTTCGTCATAGTCTAACCCTTCTACTTGGCTGAATCCTTTTACTACTAAGCGGGCTTTATTTCTGACTATTTCTCCTTGATCATTTAACTTATTCCTAAAAACCCACTTAGTGTCAATGACGGATTTGCCCTCAGGTTTAGGTACTAGTTCCCAGACTTGGTTCCTCTCAAATTGGGCTAACTCTTCTTGCATAGCTATGATCCAATCAGGATCAGGTAAGACTTCCTCTATAGTCTTAGGTTCTATTTTTGAAATCATTGCTATTTGACTAAGGTTTCTGTAGGAAGACCTAGTTCTGACTCCTAGAGTTGGATCACCCATAATTTGATCGGTTGGGTGACTGAGTCTGGGTTTCTTGGTTTTTCTGGAACTTGGTTCAGCCTCAGGTCCGGCTGGTCGGTTTGGTTCACTATTTGATTCAACTATTTAAGTTGGTTCAATTATTGGTTCAATAGTTGATTCAATAGTTAGTTTGTTTATGGGTTCAACTAAAAATTCAACAGCTTGTTCATTATCTTCTTGATCAGTATTTGATGAAGTTTGATTTGGATTATCAGGTTTTGAGTTAATTTCTTCATCAAATATTAAATTGGTTGTTTCTTCGATTTTCTTAGTTTGTTTGTTGTAAACCCTATAGGCTCTACTTGTGGTTGAATATCCTAGGAAGATGCCTGGGGTTGACTTAGACTAGAATTTTCCTAGATAGTCTTTGGTGTTTAGGATATGGACTTTGCATCCAAAGACCCTTAAGTAGTGTAAATTTGGAAGTCTATGATAGTATAATTCATAGGGTGTTTTGTTGTGTCGCTTGTTAATCAGGACCCTATTTTGAATGTAGCAAGCCGTACTAACTGCTTCTGCCCAATATTGGTTGACTAGGTTGAATTCGTTGAGCATAGCCCTAGCGACTTCCTGTAGGGTTCTATTTCTTCTTTCGACTATCCCATTTTGCTGGGGGGTTCTAGGACACGAAAATTCATGTATGTACCCATTTACCTTACAGAATTCCTCGAACCGTTGATTTTCAAACTCTCCCCCGTGGTCACTCCTAAGTCTTTTAATTTTAGTATCGTTTTGATTTTCAATTAACTTACAAAATTCATTGAATAGTTTTAGGGTTTCATCTTTGGTCTTTAGAAACCTAACCCAGGTAAATCTGGAGTAATCATCAACTATTATTAAGCAGTACCGGTTTCCGCTTAGTGACTTGGTTCCATGTGAATCAAATAGGTCAAGGTGCAGGAGCTCAAGTGTAGTTTGAGTTTGATCAGATTGGATTAGTTTATGACTAGACCTGGTTTGTTTACCATGATTACATGATTCACATATTAAGTTATCATGAATTTTAATTTTAGGGATACCTTTAATTAGGCCGAGTTGGGTGACTTTTGAAATAATTCTCAGATTAGTGTGACCTAATCTCCTATGCCAGAGGTTTGATTGTTCTAACTGAGTTAACATACATTTAGGTACTAGGGGTAGGTTTATAGTGTAAACATTATTTTTCCTAGTGCCCTTAAGCATGGTTTCTGAGTCTTGCAGGTTTCTAATCAGGCAGTTAGAATTGTTGAAGGTAACTACATAACCAGAATCACACAACTGACTTATGCTAAGCAAGTTAAAATTAAAATTTTCAACCAAAAGTACTTTCTTAATAACAAAGTCAGATTTAAGTTCAATATTACCTAACTCAATTACCTTGAGTGTAGCATTGTTGCTAAATACCACTGAGCCTAGGTTCTTGAACTTGAGTGTGGTGAATTTCAATTTATCTCCAGTCATGTGTCTGGAGCAACCACTATCCAACATCCATTGGTCCAAATCTTTATGTTCCTACACATAAAGAGTTTTGTTGATTTGGATCCAATTAGAATTAGGAATAGCTTAAATTGATTTTCACAGCCTAGTCTGTTTCACCCAATCTAGGGTTATCAATCACGTTAGCCTTATAGTTTTTGTGAGACAGGTTTTGGTAGTTAGAATTAATCTGAAAAATTATGATTTATTTTGAAAAACTTAAATTAATTTTGAAAACAATTGAATTTATTTTGAAAAGAATGTTTAAATCTACAATTAACTGAAGATTTGTGTTAGATTCAAATTTGACAGAGACTAAATTGAATTTGAATTTCAAAGATTGACTTCCAGGTCTTGGCGAGGCACTAGGCCTTCTTTGACCGTAGCCTTATTGGATCATCAACCCTTTCCTTGACAAAGCCTTTCAATGAAATTTCATTTTCAAAATTATTCTTGAAAAATTCTGGTCTAACTAGCTTGGGTCTTGGATCGGTAGCTTCGGCTAGTTTCACCAGTTTAAAGAGACCAAGTAGAGTATACTTGACCTTATTAGAATTGGCTTCCCTAACGTACTATCATCTCACCGCCACCCAATACTGTGTTGTTCAAATTTCAGTTAAGTTGGTTCAGTCCTTAAACTAACCATTCCTAAATCTAAACATTGTAAATTGCAGAAATTAAATAAACAAGCAATCATGCAATTTGCAGATAAAGATTGAATTTTATCTAACAATAAATATAGTTTTTAATTTGGCTCCCCCTGGACTAAAGCCACGATAATGGTTAGGCAAGATGTGAATCTTGTCCTTGGGGATCCAATACTGATTTGATCCAGTTTGTTTGTTCAGGCACAGTTTGGGTACCCATGCCTGAACTTTAGGTTTGGACTGGTTCAATACAACATAGTAGGATCTCTGTCTAGATTTGGTTCTATAGCCTAGTCCAAATCGATTTAGAACTGACTTCTGTTTTCTAAGAATCATGTCGAGACTCTTGGAACCAGAAGTGAATCGTTCTAAAGCTGATCTAAGGTCCTTAACTTGAGTTTTCAAGGAGGAGTTCTCTTTCTCAAGTTTTTCAACTTGAGTGGAGATTCCTTCTTGAACCTTCTCATTTAAGGATCTAGAGTCAGCTCTCTCTTTCAGGAATTTTACTTCTTGTCGGAGAGATTCGACTCGGAGTTTAGCTTTCGCCAAATCTCGAGAAAGATACGAAATTAACTCATTTAATTGAATTCTTGTAAAACCACTTACAGTTATTTCGCCGTCCTCTGAGAATGTAAGTTTGCCGTCGTTCGGCTCCGACTCCGACTCGGTCTCGATTTCTTCTGAGGCGGTTAGTGCGAGCAGGTTCGACTGTGGGATCTCTTCTTCTTCTTCGGAGGAGGACTCGTCCCAGGTTTCCTGAAGTGCCTTCTTCTTTCTTGTCTTCTTTGTTTCCTTCAGGTTGGGGCATTCAGTCTTGTAGTGGCCCTTCTTCTTGCACTTGTAGCAAGTTACATTGGGTTTGTTCTTTTCAGTTGAGGGTTCAGCTGGTTCTTCCTTTCTTCGGCTGGCTTTTCTTCTGTTGGTCTGGTTCTTCAGTTCTTTGTAGTAGTCTCTGTTGGATCAAGAAAACCGATAGAGGGGGGTGAATATCGGAAATCATTTTTCGGAAATTTTAGAGCAAGTACGCAGCGGAAATTAAAAATCACAACACAGAGACACAGTCGATTTTACTTGGTTCGGAGCCTGTGTCGACTCCTACTCCAAGGCCCACGGTCGTTGACCGTTTACTTTGGGCAATTCTATATACGGTGCAAACAATTTACAAAATTTGATTACAAAATAAGTGCAGTAAATAATAATAAAAAAAAATAGAACGCTCTTCTTTACCGACGTCCGGAGTAGATCGACTTTTTCGGAGCAGCGGGACGTCGTCGGCTCGAGTTGGAAGGTTTCCGGAGCAAGGCGCGAGAGTAGAAGAGCTTTGAGACGTTGAGTGAATTGATGTCCTGAAGCCTTGGTCGAGGGCCCTTTATATAGGGCCTGGGGGCGCCCAGGACGTCAGGGGCGCCCCCCCCACGTGGCCTTTGATCCGCCAAAGTCTCGATCAGTGTCTGATCCCTTTATCTTCGGGATCAGCTTTGACCGGGGCGCCCGGAGCGCTCGGGGCGCCCGGATTGACCGGGTCAAAGTGTTATCTGGCTTCGAAGAGAGCTGCTTTGACAGTTGGTGCTAGGGGCGCCCGCAGTGCAGGGGGCGCCCGGAGCGCAGGGGGCGCCCGGGAGTTGTACTGTTTGAAGCTGCTTTTTACTTGTGTGTTTTGTGTTCACCTTGGGGGCGCCCGGGACACTCCGGGCGCCCTGGTTAGCTGTTGCCTCACTCCTTTGAGGCTCTCTGAGCTGCAGACACTCGTTCCTTCGGTCCTGCATCCAGGGTTAGTCCAAAACACAACAAGACATTAAGTGGTTAGTTTATACAGCCTTAGCTGTCTTGGTTCTGACTTTGGGCCTCCAAAATGGAGCCCTAGGTCGAACCGACGCCTACTGTTCCCTCGACGGGGAACGCGTCCTCACCTACTCCTCTCGGGAGAATTTACCTGATGCCAACCGTTCCTCTGGTTGGACTTTTGCCTGGCGGTCCTTTGTCAGGTCTTGGATGCCGAGCTGCCCTTCGCCCGGTGCCTAGCATTCCTTCGCTAGGGCTTCAGTCCCAGGCTGTCCTTCGCCTGGCGCCTAGCAGTCCTTCGCTAGGGCTTTTGACTCTGGCGTTCCTTCGCCAGTGCCTAGCAGTCCTTCGCTAGGGCTTTTTACCCTGGCATTCCTTCGCCAGTGCCTAGCAGTCCTTCGCTAGGACTTTTCCTGCACACTAGAGCAACTTGTTAGAAAACAAGTAAGACTTAACTTTTGACCTCTGTTGCCATTATCAAAACACAGGTTTGACTTGGGTGCATTCTGCACCAACAATCTCCCCCTTTTTGATTTATGGCAACCCTAGTTCAAAAAGTTAAGTTTAAGCAAGCATGAAAAGGTTAAGTTTTGTTCCCTCCCCCTGGAAGGAATCTCCCCCTAGATTTTTCAAAAATTCGTGGGGTTAAAAAAACTTTACTTGTACTTTGAAAACTTAAGTTTTAGGTACTTAGAAATCTTTAAATAACTTAAGTAAAAGTACATAGGAGAGTTTTTGAAGCATGACTTTAGAGTACTTAAAAAGCTTGAAGCTTTAAGTTTTAAGGTACTCAAAAGTTTTGAAAGTGTTAGCTTAAGTACTTAGTAAACTTTGAAACACTTTAGTACATTTGGAAAACTTTAAGTACTTAATAACTTTGAAAAGCCTAAGTACTTAGTAACATTGTACTTATACAGTTTTGAAAAAACTTAAGCTTAAAGTACTTATAGAAGTTAAAAAAATTTTGACAAGCTTAAGTAAGAAAATTTTGAAGGGCTTGAGTACTTAGCAAGATTTTGAAAGCTTAAGTAAAAATTTTGAAAGCTTTAAGAACTTAAGTACTTTAGTCAATTTTGAAAAGCTTAAGTATTTTTGAAAATTTTTGAATAAAGGATAAGAAAATTTTTGAAAACTTCTTGAATAAAGGATAAGAAAATTTTTGAAAGCTTTTTGAATAAAGAAAATTAATTTTACTCTCTCCTTTCCTATCTCTCCCCCTTTGTCATATATCAAAACAGATAAATATAGCAGAAATAAGATTGCATAAAGGAAATAAGTAAGATTTTGCTGTACTGAACCAATTTATAATTAGACTTAAACTAAATCAGTCAATTTTCTCTGTAGGGACCTGTCTAACCCAATTAGCTACTTACTAACTGTTAGAAACAGTAGTTTTTGCTAGGGTTAGTCAAGTTAAGTGTTTCTGTTCAAGTTAGATTTTCTAAACTTGACACTTAACTTGATTGCTGTGTAAGTTGTATTTAGTGCCCCAATTGCTGCAGATGCACTGACTTAAAGCATCTTGAATTAAGGCAAAGACCTAAGCATCTCAACCCTTTCTAGGTTATCAATCAAAAGTACCCTAAGGTGCTTGTGAGATGCTGGCTTCTAAGTCTATAGGTGCATGGAGTTCTAGGGTTAGGGCCTAGGCTAAGTCCATTTTCGAAAAAGCCCTAGTTTTAAAAGGGGGTAGTTTTGAAATAAAAATAAAACTAAGTCGAAAATGAAAACTGATTTTGAAATTAAGTAAAACAGTTTTTCAAATTCTATTTTTAGAAACAAATTTTTAAATCAAGTAGAGCAGTAAAAAAATAAAGTTAATCTATTCTACAGAGCACAATCCTAACTGCCTTCTTAGTGAACTGAACTCAGATTCAGGTAAGGGTTTTGTGAATATATCAGCTAAGTTGGATTTAGAGTCAATATGCTTAAGTACTATTTCACCCCTGGCTACATGGTCTCTTACAAAATGATGTTTGACTTCTATATGTTTGGTTCTGGAATGTTGGATTGGGTTCTTAGTTAAATTAATTGAACTTATATTGTCAATAAATACTTGAGTTTGGGTGTAGTTGAGCTGGAAGTCCTTAAGTGTGTGCATCATCCATAAAAGTTGAGCAACACACTCTCCTAAGGCCACATACTCAGCTTCAGTTGTGGATAGAGCTACACAGTGTTGTTTTCTGCTGCACCAACTAACTAGACTCTGACCTAACAGTTGGCAGCTTCCACTTGTGCTTTTTCTATCTAATTTACAGCCAGCATAGTCAGAATCTGAGTATCCTGTCAAATCAAAAGTTGAGGTCCTAGGATACCAAATCCCTACATTTAGGGTGCCCTTTACATATCTTAGTATTCTTTTTAGGGCTGCTAAGTGCGTTTCCTTAGCACAGGTTTGGTATCTAGCACACATTCCTACAGCAAAAAGAATATCAGGTCTACTGGCTGTAAGGTACAGTAGGCTACCTATCATACTCCTATAGAGTTTAAGGTCCACTGGTTTACCATCAGGGTCACTATCTATTTTTACATTAGTGGCCATGGGGGTACTTATGCTTTTAGAGTTATCCATTTTAATTTCTTTATTAACTCTTTAGTATATTTGAATTGATGAACGTAGTTACATCCCTAGTTTGTTTGATTTGTAGTCCTAGGAAAAGGTAAGCTCACCAACTAGGCTCATTTCAAATTCATCTCCATTATTTTGACAAACTCTTTTAGGAAGTTTGTGTTGGTGGATCCAAAGATTATGTCATCTACATAAATTTGAGCAATAAATATATCTTTTCCTAGGGTTTAATAAATAAAGTTGAGTCAATTTGGCCTTGTTTAAATTCTTTAGAAGTTAAATAGGTTGATAACTGTTCATACCAGGCCCTAGGTGCTTGTTTTAGCCCATATAATGCTTTGGTTAGTTTGTAAACGTGGTTAGGTTTGTCTAAGTCCTCAAACCCTGGGGGTTGTCCTACATAAACTTCTTCTTTAATGAATCCATTTAAAAAGGCTGACTTTACATCCATTTGATATAATTTAAATCCTTTATGGGATGCAAAGGCTAACAACATTCTAATGGACTCAAGTCTAGCTACTGGGGCATATGTTTCATCGTAGTCTAATCCCTCTACTTGGCTGAAACCCTTTGCTACTAAGCGGGCTTTATTTCTGACTATTTCTCCTTGATCATTTAGCTTATTCCTAAAGACCCACTTAGTATCTATGATGGATTTGCCTTCAGGTTTAGGCACTAGTTCCCAGACTTGGTTCCTCTCAAATTGGGCTAATTCTTCTTGCATAGCTATGATCCAATCAGGGTCAGGTAGGGCTTCATCTATAGTTTTGGGTTCTATTTTCGATATCATAGCTATTTGACTAAGGTTTCTATAGGAGGATCTAGTCCTGACTCCTAGAGTTGGATCACCCACAATTTGATCGGTTGGGTGACTGAGTCTGGGTTTCTTGGTTCTTCTAGAGCTTGGTT